>OVBA01002104.1:0-36984 GCA_900406435.1 Lepidium aucheri | reverse complement strand
ACAGAACCAATGCAATGTCCAACATAGATTCTGCTAGGACCAAACTAGACAATGAAATGGAAAGAGTGCAACCAAACCAACAGGTGATCTTTAACCTAAAAAGAGACATACGAGCATACTACCTGGAAGAAGAACAATTCTGGAGACAGAAAAGCAAAGTAAATTAGATTCGTAATGGAGATCAAAACTCGAAATTCTTCCACGCATACGTTAATTACAAGAGAGCAAAGAGCAAAATGATAGCTTTACAAGACCATAATGGAGTAAAACATTTTGAAGAAGGATCGAAAGCAAACATAGCAGCAACATACTTCAGGGAACTCTTCAAAACAACAGCTCCAACTGGTATTCAAGAAGCCCTAGCTGGCATGGAAACCAAGGTTACGCAAAGGATGAACAACCAGCTCATGGCACCAATAACGGATGAGGAAATCTATCAAGCTACCTACAGTATAAGAGGTGATAGTGCCCCGGGACCGGATGGAATCACAGCATCCTTCTTTCATTCATACTGGGACCTGCTCAAAGGGAAAATAAACTCTGAAATAAAAGAAGCATTCAGAACAGGCAAATTCCCCAGAGAATGGAACTACACACACATAGCACTAATCCCAAAATACCAAAACCCCGGGAACATAAAGAGCTTTAGACCAATCAGTCTATGCTCGATGATATACAAGATCTACTCAAAAATCCTAGTCAAGAGACTTCAACCCATACTCCCAAGCATCATCTCAGAAACTCAAGGCGCTTTCATGGCAGGAAGGCTGATCTCCGACGATGTTATACTAGCACATGAAATCCTACATCACCTGAACACAAACAAGGAAGGGCAAAACAATTACATGGCTATCAAAACTGATATGTCAAAGGCGTATGACAGGTTAGAATGGGACTTCCTACGGGTAACATTGATTAAATTAGGCTTCTGCACTGAATGGATCGAGCAGATCATGTTCTGCATCTCATCAGTAAAGTACTCAATCCTTATCAATGGAACTCCCTATGACTACATATCACCAGGAAGAGGCATCCGACAGAGAGACCCTCTGTCTCCTTTCCTTTTTGTCCTAGCAATAGAATCTCTAATCTTTCTAATGAACAAAGAAATAAGGCGAGGCTTGATAAATGGAATCAGATTCGACAGGAATGGCCCCACAATTCAACACTTACTATATGCAGATGATAGTCTTTTCATCTGTAAAGTCGAACTGAACGAAGTGAGAACACTCAAACAGAGCATGGACACATATGAAAAGCTATCTGGCCAAAGTATCAACTTTGATAAATATGCCATTGCATTTGGTAGCAAGATCAAGCCAGACAAGACAAAGGCAATTAAAGACATATTACAGCTACAAAATGACCACGGGATTGGCAAATACCTTCGATTGCCAGAGTGTTTCAAAGGCTCAAAGAAAAAATATTTAGCTATATCACCAAAAAGCTACAAACAAGAATTGATAATTGGTTTGCTAAAAACCTGTCGCTAGGAGAGAAAGAAATTATGCTCAAATCAGTGGCCATGGCCTTCCCAATCTACGCAATGTCGTCATTTAGACTCTCCAAACAGCAATGACAAAACATTACAAACGCCATGAGACAGTTCTGGTGGAATAGCTCAAAAAACAAAAAGAAAATTCATTGGGTCTCTTGGTCAGAAGTGTGCAAATCAAAAACAGAGGGAGGATTAGGATTCAAGGTCATCGAAGACTTCAACCAAGCTCTACTAGCTAAGCAAGCCTGGAGATTAATCAGATACCCTAATTCGCTATAAGCAAAAGCCCTCAAAGCCAAATATCACCAAAACTGTGATATCCTTTCAAGCAGAACCAATGCCAAATCATCATTTGCTTGGAAGCATAGTTTTTGGTATAGAACTACTGGAAAAAGGTCTACTAAGACAAATAGGAGACGGAAGAGACACCTTTGTATGGACTTCAAAATGGATACAGTTAAACCAACCAAGAGCTCCAATTAGTAGGGAAAGAACCTTCAATGTAAATCTCAAGGTGGCTGATCTCATGACAGAGGATGGTTGGGACACGACAAAAGTAAAAGACACCTTCATTGAATCAGATGCAACTCTAATCCTGGAAAACCCCCCATGCATAACTGACAAAGATTCATGGAAATGGTGGCCCAAACAATCAGGGAATTACACAGTCAAGAGCGGCTACCAATTATCCCAAAAACTGAAAGCACAAGAAATCACCAGGAATCAGCAGGACAGGAACCTGCTAACAATACTCAAGAGGAAAATATGGAACATCAAAGCACCTAGAAAAATTCTTTTTTTCCTGTGGAGATCACTGTCAAATGCCCTTGCAGTCTCCAATGGACTTAAGAAGAGGAAAATAATCAGCGATGATAAATGTCCAATTTGCAACACTGAAGCTGAAACAATAAACCACTATCTATTCACTTGCCATCCGGCAAGACAAATATGGGCAATCTCCATGTGTCCCCTACCACCAACATGTTTCTTATCCACGTCTCTCACAGCAAACTTTGGCTACTTGATGCATCGAGAAGGCTCCAATGATAACAACTCATCAAGACTGGACATATTCCCATGGCTCTTATGGACGATATGGAAGACAAGAAATGAGATAGTCATAAAAAAACTAGTGCCAAACCTACAAACTAAGGTGCAGGAATGTCTCACAGAATGGAACCTCTGGTTTCACACCACTTCCACTCAACACTCACAGGAATACAGAGGAACAATTAAGACATCTCCTAATACAGTAATACAAGAGAGTAGGGATTATCACAAGGTTAAACGGCACTTAGCTTGGTCAACAAACTCTAACAGTAATGGTGCGGCCTTCATACTAAAAGGACCAAGGGATACGACAGTGTTACATTGTAGACATGTCATCATGGGATCCTTAACGTATATGAACACTGCTTTCAAAACACTAACCTGGATCCTCACGTCAATGCTGGAGCTAAGAATCAACAAACTCGAGGTTGAAGTCACCAATCGCTCTCTTCTAACGGCAATCCAAAATCAAGAAAAGTGGCCAAAGTACAAAGCTTGGCTCTCCAAAATCAACCAGCTTATCTGCAAATTCCAAAAGTGCAACTTCGTAGAATCAAGCACTAATCAAAACCAGTCAGCTAAAGCAATTGCAACAAGTATAATCAAGGACGGAAGATTCAATGACTACATAGCACAGGGACTGCCAAGATGGATCACCAGAGATGAGGAGGCCGAAAATAGGCAGAAAAATGCCAACCTTTAAGAAATGAGCCTTGGAAATACAGGCCCAGCCCAATAAATAAAGAAAGGAAAAGAATAAAATGATGATTGGGCCGTGAGTCAACAAGGGCCTGTGAACATAAGAGGATCAGAGTCTCAACCTTCCCGCCACAGAAAGGAAGAGTCTTTTTTAAAAAAGGAAAAGAAGACGCCTCGGTTTCCCCCACCTACAATTGTACCAACCGCCTTCACTATGACCCGTGGACACAACCAATTCTGACTGCTACTGCCATAATAATCATTACCCCGAGATAATGATTAGACTTAATATCAACCAAAGCTACATTGAGGATCATTATCCCCTTTTTACCGCCACAGGATCATGCACACCTAGCAACAACAGACAAGAGACCAATAGAAACCTGCATGCGGAGGTTTATTTGGTTAAAGAAAATCACTTAGCATGATTTTATCTCCAAATTAATCAAAAATGGATAGCGTGCATGACAACGTGCAAGTTCTCGAGACAAAACACTCAACGGAAAAGGAAGGAACTGAAGCGTCCCTTAACAGGTCAATTTCTCCCTATATAAGCAACTTAAACGACAACGAAAACGCCACAGACAAAGAAAATGGATAACAACATGTGGAGTGAACTCAACCAATGGGAGCTTGGAAGAAGAAATGCAGCAGTGTTCCTACCTGGACAACTCTATCACGACATCCAGGAGAAGAATAGAAGAAGTCTGCTGGTGAGAGCCATCAACCCCGATGAGCAGAACATGTACGAAATGATTGAAGACCTACCAAAAGATTGGTGCCTCCATACGTCGGTGCAAGGAAGGATGATCAACAAAGAAATGGCTCAGTTCTTCTTTTCAAATAAGGAAGACATGAATGCAATCTACATGTTGCAACCTCTCACTTACAATGGGTGGTTAGTTGCGGTGGAAAAATGGACTGAGAACCAAAACTTGGAGCCCATTACAAAGGTGCAGATCTGGATGCAGATAAAATACCTCCCTCTTCACTATGCCTCAGAAAGCGCAATAATGCTCATTGCTTCTACAATAGGGGAGATCATTGAGACAGACCTCAACCCCTTCTCGGTGACAAGATCTCCACTCATCCGGGTGAAGATAAAGTTCAACATAAATGATAGGCTGAGATACTATCAAAGCATCTATTGCCAGAATGGTGATCGATTTTATGTGCAACTCTATTATGAATGGGTCCATCGTTTGTGCACCAAATGCCAAAAGCTGACTCACAGGAATCATCTCTGCACATACATTCCCACTCCAGATGATTACCTGGTCTACCCTCCGCAATAAGATCCGGTTGAGTTCTCAAGCCAACTAAGCAGTGATTCCACCTCTGACTGGTCCTTCTCTACATGATCTTTTACCACTCAGGTTTTTCTCATGCAAAGACGTAACAATGGCGCGGCAACACATAGCATATACAGCACACGAGTGACTATCGAAGACGTGATCAACAACCCACACGAGACCTTCATGGCAGATGTATCCCCTGATCCCATAGATAAGGAGTTGAGCATACCTACAGGTAATGTGGAGATAGACACAGCAAGCAGAATAGAGGGAGAAGCATCAACTGCAGAAAGGAGGACAGAAGCTAGAGCGACCACAACCTCCACTGAAGGCTTGAAACTACTTGCTGATCAAGCATTCGCACCTGAGGAAGACAACACACGCACAAGCCAAACCTGAAGCCCATCCACTAGCTTCCCGGCCATTAGCTACTGCTGTTTTTCTTTTTGATTTTTGGATCTACTACCGGCCTGATTAGGCCCTCTTTTGTTTCTCTTTTGGTGTAGGCCTCCAATCTGGTTCTGGCCCAACATTTTTATCTTTTGCACCGTTTAAAAGGCCCTGACCTTACTTAGCTTCTATGTAATTGGACTTGATCCCGCCTAGTATTAATGAAAGTAATTTTGGAAAAAAAAACAAACATAAAGTTTTATTATTAGTTTATAGATCACTAATTACTGGGCTATAAACTGCTGGATTTCTGCTGTCAAATATAGCCGGTGCGGAGAAGAAAGTTTAATTAATTCAGCCAAAATTATGCTTTGAAGAATTCATGATTCTTGTTGGTTCATTCAAAAACAAAAAAGTAAACGAAGACAAGTAAAGAGAGATAAAGATAAAATCTTACATATCAAAGAGACTATCAACAATTTTGTGTCTACTTCGAATCAAACATATACGTTAGAGAAAAGAGTTTGTGGATTTAGGTCTAGAATTTCTATAAGATCGAATATGAATAGATCCCCATTAGTCTAAACTTAGGTTCGCAATTTACCCGTATGGGCTTTGTGGTTGTGGCCGAGTGGTAAGCAAAATAGATTTGAGATAATAGTAATACATTATTTGGATTCAAACTTCGCTCAAAACAAAAATACAATTATGTGCGATATTTCAAACATTATATCTGGCTGCCTTTAGTTTCTAGGTATAGTCGGATCTTATGTATTCTATTAACCGGATAACTAGAGAGAGAGTATTTAGAATCGTGCCTAAAGAAAAAAAATGTATTTGCCTAGGGTCCCCAAATAATATATAGATTTTGAGGTATGCAAATATTGAAAATGTAGTGTCATAAAATGGTTTTGGAGAATTAATTTTTTATATCAAATATATATATATATATATATACACGAAGAAAGAAATCTTGATTTAGTTTTATAAAAGAACATTGAAAAAAAATCAAGATTGAAAAAAGAAAAATTAAATATGAAATCGAAAAATGTCTTGAATTTATAATTAATTGTTCTATTTCAGATTTTTACTATATATATATATATATAGCTGTTAGTTGGTTCTTTTATTTTTATTTTCTACGTATGTATATTTATTAAGTACTTGAATAAATCATTTGATTATATATGTGTCATAAAAACAATATATATTGATAAGACCCTTTTTATTAATCTTGTATTAAGTCTCCATAACTAGGTCTAGGCACGACACTCAGAACATTCAAGACATGAATCAGAGTTCAGTCCGTTAAAAAAAAAAGTTTCATTCGGATGATAGTTTATGAGAAAATGTGGAAGTCACGTGATTACGAAGATTCGTGGGTCGCATTATTCAGTATTCAGAGATTCTATTGTCTTCCTCATAATCGCTGGCTTGTGCCAATTCCACATGAATTCTTCTTTCTCACTTCACACAAAAAGTATTGGTGACTTTTTCTTCTTTACTTACCGCTTCATTCATAAGGTATTTTCTAGTTTTGATTTTCTCCTCCTTTTCTTAGTTTTAATTGACTGAGTTATTATTTATTTACCAGCCGAAGTCTTAATATTGTTTTTTATTGTATATAAATAAAAATTTTAAAGCTGAGTTCCTCTTACTCTGGTGGTTAGGATGATCCAACTAATGACTTGACACTAGAGTTCTATTCGTACATGCTACAGCTTGATAGCTTAAAAAAGAGATTTTAGGGGTGGGATTTAGACTATAGATTGGGGCTTGTCGATCCAATTGTTGACAAAAAAAAGTTTTTAAAGAGTTTAATATAGTTTTTGGATAACAGAACCTCTGTAAATTAATATTCCATTCTTTAACAACCTCTGTAGATTAATATAATTTGTTGATTCCAAATTGAATTTTTGTTTCAATTAATATATCAATAAATTAATAACATCTATAAATTAATAAAAAATAATTTTTAGTGTAGTTCCAAAATTATTAATTTATAGAGGTTTTATTATATGTGTTTTGTCATACACATTTTTTTCGTGACTAAAAGTGTCTATGACATATAGTCACAAAATTTGAGGCTTAGTCATGAATTATTTCATGCCTATGCTCTGTTTTTTTACTAGTTCACTTTTGTCCCGGAAAAATTTCAGGTGATAATCAATAGCTGGTCCTCAAAATTCTTATCAAAAGGCGGAAACGAGGTTCTAATCAAGTTTATCCATACGGTTCTACCATCGTATGTTATGTCATGTTATCGATTACCAAGGTCTGTAGTGATAAAATTAAACACAGTTTTAGCAAACTTCTGGTGACGCCAAATTCAGAAACATCCAAAGAGATTCACTGGAAGAAGGTAACAATTATGTAAACCAAAGACAGAAGATTATTTGGGATTCCGCACTTTGGAAGAATTCAACTCTGCTCTTCTAGCTAAACAATCATGGCGACTAATAGATTATCCTGACTCATTATTTGCAAGATTAATGAAAGGGTCATATATATAAACCAATGCGTAGGGACAAATACAATCTCAAATCCATCATATGGTTGGAGAAGTATTTCTTCAGCATGGTCGTTGGTTAATGAAGAAATTATAAGGAAGATTGGAGAGGGGAAATCAACATTAGTTTTGAAGGACCCTTGGATCCCATATATTATCCTAAGACCAATGACCAGGATTGAACGTAATCTTTATTCCGATCGTACAATAGATCAATTTATTGATTCTCAAAGTAGAACTTTGGCGTAAGATTATTTTACGTCAATAGTTTGGCGCTACAAATGTTCAGCTTATCCTGGAAATTGTTATACCCCGTAAGATACATCCTGATTATTGGGGTTGCCACTATATCAAGACTGGTCGTTACACAGTGAAATCTGGGGATAAATCCGTGGAAACAGACTCCTTACTTGAGGTGGACGATTTGCCCAAATTTTAAGCTCTTCAAGCTAAAATATAAAAAATTAATTTCCCAAATAAAATAAAGTATTTTATGTGGCAAGCATTATCAGGATTACGACTTTAAACAAAATCTAAGTTGTCAAGGAATTAATTGTGACATAAGATGTAGTCAATGTGGTGCAGATGAAGAGATAATCAACCATATTTTATTTGAATGTCTTCCGACAACAAAAACTTGAGCGCTTTTGTGTATACCATTTTTATCGATATTTTTTCGGGAAATTCAATTTGGTATAACCTTGACTATCTTTTTGGATATTTCTAATCAAGTAGATGTCAAGATTTTTCCATGGATTATATGGCATATTTGGAAAGCGAGAAATAAAAATTACTTTAATACCACTAACAAGGATCCAAGAGTTATTGTCCTTCACGCAAAAGGGAATGCTTAAGAATGAGCAGATGCGCGAAGTGCTCCAGTTGACGCTAAGCAATCAGATCTAGCTAAAATAACTTCAAAAGTGTCAAATATGGCAATCCCATTTATTATCAACCCAGGCTTCATAGGATATCGATGTTATGGTTATGGATCATGGAGAAGTTTGGATATGCTCTCAGGTCTAGGATGGTACCGTTTTCCTGACTCTATTGAGGGAGAGTGTATGGGTGCCCGTGGAGACCGAAGAAGCTTTTCCGCGTTACATTAAGAAATAGAAGTTGTATTCTGGGTGATGGAGTCACTTCTGTTCCTACATGTGTCTGAAGTTGAGCTAGCAACAGATTATGAAGATATTCTGAAAATAATGCTGCAACCTTGACCTTCCAACTTTATGAGGAAGATTTCTTAGGTTTTTTTTTGTTCAAAAGGATTTCTTATGGTTAAAATCTCTTTTTCAATCCTTAACACTTCATGTGATTCCAAGATCTTTAAATCATAAAATTAATGGTCTCTCGTAGAGTTAGAGAACCATCTAATACTTTTCTGTTGTAAACTTATTAGCCTAGGTAAGGTTAACAATATTGTTTGAGTCAGAAAAAACAAAAGCAAACAAAAGTCTTTTGATATTCAATTTATTCTTATAATATTTAGTTTTATTCTTATAATATTTAGTTCCACACTTCATGGAACGCACTTAAGTATTACTAATAGACTCCATAATTACATCGTCCCATGTTTAAGCCAAAGACAAAGAAGGATTCCTTTCATTTCCAAAACCGCCGGAATTGTGTATACCTCCATTCAGTTGCCTCCATTATTGTATAAACATACCTGTGATATATTTTCCGTTATAACATATTAATCATGTACCTCATAAGAAATCAGTAAAATATTCATGCACACACATATATATATATATATATGAGGTGCATGAATATATATATATATATATATTCATGCACCTCATAAGAAATCAGTTAAAATATGCAAAAAAAAAGACTAATATAACACACAAAATATTTGAAAACGAAATCTATGTTTTCATGTTGTATCTTCTTCACAAGTGAATTATTTCATCAATTGGATCGATAAAATTCAATGCTTAACACAAATCTTACTATGTGGCCATGAGGGGTACCACAACTAGTTAAAATCAAACTCGGTCACAACTAGTTAAACTAAAACCATATTCCGCATAGTATAAAAGATTGCAGAGATAGACATAAAATATTTTAAGCAAATCGATTACTCGATGGTATTTCTAAAAAAATATATAAGACATTTCTTTTACTATTTTAAAAACATTTTCTATAACCTTACAAGTTTTTAACATGTCACTAATTCTTCAAGGTGTATATCTGTCCAATACTCAACAAAACGAAAAAACTTAACAGTAAGTAAGTGTATTAATATAAAATGTACAGTAATGAATAATATGTCTCGAATATACTCACCTCGTTGTAACTTATACGCCTATATATATACAATCAAATGTTTAAGGTAGCTTTCACAAAACTACTCTTATTAAAGCCAAGAGGAGAGAATCAATTACACATTCTTCATTTTAACCATCCTCCAGAAAGAGTCCATCTCTTTTTATTTCAAAATCCACCCTACAAGTTTTCATTTGATCAAAATGACCCTTGGAACTCCTATCAACTCGATCACATCCGTGAAGGCTCATAAGGAGAGAGCCTACGTAACGTTCTTGGCAGGATCAGGGGACTATGTGAAGGGAGTGGTGGGATTAGCAAAGGGTTTGCGTAAGGTCAAAAGTATTTATCCTCTTGTTGTTGCTGTGTTGCCTAATGTGCCTCAGGACCATAGAGAGCTTTTGAAGTCTCAAGGCTGTGTTGTGCGTGAAATCGAGCCTGTGAATCCTCCTGATAGCCAAGATGGGTATGCAAGGGCTTATTACATTATCAACTACTCAAAACTACGACTTTGGAATGTAAGTTTATGTACAATTGTCCATATAGAGTTCATGAAACCTATTAAAGAAACCCTCCATTGTTATTTAAATATATGCCTTTGTTTTTATGAAAAACATATCATTATTTAAATATGGATTCTTTGAAAAGAAATTCAATTTCTTAGTATCTTTACTCAATTAATTTTTACTACTATATACAATTTACAATAAGTATTTTTATAAGAAATTATTACATTTACAATAAATGTTTTGTTTTGGGACATACAAACATATGGATGTTGCAATGGGTAAAAAAATTTTGCCTAATCCAAACTCAGTTTATGCTCGTGCATAAAACCTCTTGTTCAAAAAGTCTGAAAAAAAATCTGTTTTGGGTTATTCAAAAAACCTCATTAGATTATGAGTTACTCTTGGATACCCAAATTTAATTCTTTTTACAAAAACAGTTAGTTTTGTTTATAAAATTTGAAAAGTAAAACTTTTTGTTATTTAATTTTGAAAGTAAAACTATGATTAAACGATAAAACATTTATTTTGAAATAATATAATATATTTAATTTACAAAATTATATTCATTTTGATATTTGCTATCAAATATAAATTTTAACCAAGAGTTAAATCATAACAAATCACAATAAAACTTTCGTAACTCAATCATATATTAACTCAGTAGATACCCATTTTCTACTCGGTATCATATAACTATCCGTCTTGTTTTAAGCCTATTTTTTTTGGGACTAAAGATAAACTTAAAAATCTGTAATTTTTTTGTGGGTACCGGGTATCCTCTATGCTTAAAGCACATTTTAACATCCATATCCAAACGGAAGCATAAATTTAGTTCTTTGAATTAATACTATGAACTTTTATTTTCTTGGAAAGAATGTGAATAAAGACTATGAACTTATGTTTCATCTATCCATTCTATTTTAGAATCTAACTCTTGTCTTCTATTTTTGTGGAAGAAAAAATCAGTTGTAATATCTGTATTAGTATATGGGAAAAACCTTCAAAAAATCTTTTTGATATATAAAACCAAAGAAGTGTATAGATCCTATAATTTTTTTTTTCAAAATACTACAAAGTTTTTTTATAACTTAAATAGGGGGGTGACTGGCACTAATGCATGGAATAAGTCAATTCCTAAATTATTTGTAGTTAATGTATTTCACATACAATCGTAACTATGTATAACAAAATTAGTCTTGTTTTACATTCAAGTCAAAATATATGAGATGAAAAAGTATTAAATATAAAAATCATTGACCTCAATTATATTTTCATATTATGACATAAAATTTTATAAAATATATTACGTTTTTTTGTTAAGCAAAGTTTCATCAAAAAGTGTATACATTCCATTATAATGTTAACTGTAATTAGAATATATCACAAAGTAGAATTCAATATGTGTTTTTACATGTAAACTTGCAGTTTGAAGAATACAGCAAGATGATTTACATGGATGCAGATATTCAAGTATTCGACAACATTGATGACATCTTTGATTTAGAAGATGGCTATTTACACGGCGTGTTGAGTTGTTTCTGTGAGAAGATATGGAGTTACACGCCGCTTTATTCGTTCGGATATTGTCAATATGGTCCTGAGAAGGTCACATTGCCGGCCGAGATGGAATCTCTTAAACCTCCTCCATACTTCAATGCTGGTATCTTTGTTTTTGAACCTAATCCGTTGACTTATGTGAGTCTACTTCAGACCCTCCAAGTCACACGACCTACACCTTTCGCTGAGCAAGTGAGTCATCATTGCAAAATATAGTCAAATCTCTATAAATTAATACCGTTGGTACTATGATTTTTATTAGTTTACAATGATTATATATATATATATTTATTTTGTCAACTGGATCAATAAAATTCGATCTATAGTCGAAACCCACCAGTAAATTTTTGACTTTTTAACATCCACATGCAATAAGGTAGAATCGAACTTAAAATGTTTGAGTCATTAGTTGGGGCATATAAGCCACTAGGCCTAGGCATTTCGGGTTTCAGTTCGGGTCTTTTCGTGTTTTGGTTTTCGAGTCTAGTAATTTAGGACACATTCAGATATTACTATTTTTCGGCTTCGGTTCGGTTCGGGTATAGATCGGGTTTGGGTTCGGGTATTTATATAATATATATATATATATATTCAAAAATAGTAAAAAATTAATAGAAATAAGTCTAAAAAACCTAAATTTAACAAAAGTTAATCTGGTATCCATTCAGTTCTTGAATCGGTTCGGATTTGGGTTCGGATTCGATTTTTCGGGTACATAATTTTAGAACCCTTTCTGATATTTTGTCGGGTTTGGTTCTTTTTTTTCGAATTAGTTTCGGTTTAGATTTTGGATATCGGCTTTTATGACCAATGCTATAAGCCACGAGGCTAAAAAAAAATCGATAATTTATCAATATATCAATTAAACTAAAACTTTAATTTGAAAGGTAAACTTTTTATTAATTTATTAAATATTAATTTTAACAGATATAATCGTATATATATACATGGTAGATTGTAAGTTTAGGGTTCAATATATTTTGTATATGTAATGTTCCAAATCGTTTGTTGATGTTTATTGATGGAATGGCAGGATTATCTGAATATGTTCTTTGAGAAAGTTTTTAAATCGATCCCACCAGTTTACAATCTAATCTTGTCTGTGCTTTGGCGTCATCCGGGAACTGTTGACCTCGACAAAGTCAAAGTTGTTCACTACTGTCCTCCTGTAAGTATTTCTGGTTATGTTCTCAAATGAGCTAGTAAAATTAATGATGATCATAGTAACTTATTCTAAAAATTCATACCAAAACTTTATTAAATAACATTACTTATTGTATGGCTTCGTAAAAGATGAAATAAAACAAAATTTTCTAAAAAATAAAGAACATGTGCTTACAATTTTTAAAATACATTACATTAGATAATTATGTGTATTATATAATATACATACATTATATTAGCTTGGATAGCGTGTCATTCCAGCCAATATATTATATACTTGAATATCTTAAATTCTTAATAGTGTAATAAACACTAGAAACACATGTGTAATTAAATAGCTCATAGGCCTGGACATTCTGGTATTCAGGTCAGTTTCATTCGGGTTCGAGTCTTTCAAGTATGAAATTTTTATATTCATTTAGGAACCACATATATTTCAGTTTGAGTTCGGTTCTACTCGGCTCCGAGTTGGATTGGATATATACTTTATATACCCATTTAGGAACCAAATATAATTCGGTTCGATTCTGATACTGGTTCTTATTCATATCGGGTATAAATATTACACAAATGTTTATAGTTCTACACTAAATTCGAGTATTTTACACCCAAAATATAATTATTTAAAATACTTGAATACTCTAAAATATCTAAATATTTAAAATTTCATATATGTTTACATGTATTCGGGTTAATCGGGTATTCATTCGGATATCGGTTTGGTTTCGCATATTATCCGATACCCACATGTATAGATAAAAATGACGTATTGAATATTTTCCTCTGTTCTGCATATAATACTAAATACCTATTATTTTGGATCGGTTTGTTTTGATCCGGTTTTTGGTTTCAAATATTTTGTTCATGTCTAGTTCAATACACATATATAGTTTTAATATATAAATATTTTTAAAAAATGTTAATTAATGGTCCATTACTGGTTAGATAATATAAAATATAACAGTAACTTATAATACAAATTGATAAAATATTTTGTTAAAAATATCTCGTTTTCTTAGCATAAGGTTATTGTCTCATATGAATATAATTATGTTCATGCCTTTGTGTTGCTTATTAGAACATTTGAAAGTACCTTCGTGAGTTAAGCTTGGCTCTGAACTTAAAGATTTAATCGTTAATATTATAAGTGTGATTGAATTGCTAGGGGTCGAAGCCATGGAAATATACAGGAGAAGAGCCTAATATGGACAGAGAAGACGTCAAAATGTTAATTAAGAAGTGGTGGGATATTTATAACGACGAATCTCTTGATTTCATACCTAAAAGCCCTGCAAATTTCTAAGCTATTAACCCCTTCGAAATCAATAATGATGGTTTGAATGACCAAAGCTTCAGTTTCCTACTACAACTTCCTCAGCTTGAGAAATCTTAAACACTTGTTTGTTGTGTTTTCTTTATTTCTATTCATATGACAAAAGTTGGTGTGATTTGACTCTCATTTTTGTGTTTTCTTTTTGTGGTTTTAATTATTTGTTTTTGTTAACTTTTTTTTGTCAAACGTTGGGTTACAACTAGTCGACTCTTTACCTACATAGTATATATAGTAAAATTCGATCCTGAAATGTGCAAGTACACTTGCCACTAAACTAAAAATCACTTCCTAATTAACTTATATGCCAACCCAAACCGAATTTTTAGGCCCACGACTGTGAGTTTTGTATTCAGTTTTCGAGATTGACGATGTAGCAATTAGCCACATGTAACCATCATATTGTCCCGACCATCCCAGCCAATGTTCTGCGAGGTCAGAGAAGCGAGTGAATGTATAATTTACTACAAGTGGTCGACAAACGTTTCCATGTCTCGAATGTGACAAAACGTACGACTAACGTTACCATATCTGGATACGACAAGTATACCAGTAGTTCGGTTAAACTGGAAGTCAATGGATGGTATTTAATGCTTATTATTTTTGTAATTGGTGATGGACAGATTACTCAACTATTTTCTTGCCCTGACAATTAATTTCATAGTTCCAAAACGCTTTATTACCTTTTTTTTTCTTTTTCTTTTTAAACATTAGACTACAAGTCTACAACTGATCGGTAATCAATCAAATTCTTACATAATATAAGTAGAATCCAGTTTCTAAATATGGAAATACGCTTGTCTTTAATAGACTTACTACCTGATATAATAAAATAATAATCACCTGCACTTAACTTTTTTCTAATTGAGTAAACAATTATTTAGTTTTTTTTTTCTTTCAATAATTGGATTTAATATGATTCGTAAACCCTTCAAATTTTGGACATTATTAAATGAGGTTGTACAACTTTCTGAATAACTGCAGTGGAGAAAATTACCACTTAGCCAAAGACATTTTATCATATTAATTGATAATTAATTAGTTTGGGTTGATTTGTATTATACATATGTTGTTCAGCATCTATACAATTATTTTAATTTCCGGAAGATTTCTATAGTTTGATAGTTCTGGTTTTTTTAAACAAATTAGAACACCTTATAAATGTGAGGTTTTAAATTCTAACCAACAGTTTATAACATTTCTAAATCCAAAAAAAACTTATAAAAAATGTGGGGAATAGACCATGATCTACAATCACATTATTTGAAGTTTTAATATATCAAGAACAAGGGAAACTATTTGAAAGGAAACCAAACAATTATAACTCTATAACAAATATGAGATGGACTACTCATGTCGAGGCTACTCATGTCTCAGATTATCAGGCTATTCATGTCGAAGTTGAGGTAGACTCATAAATTGTAGTTGGTTTTTTTTAACTCAAGGATCAGTGGTTCTCACCCTATGTCTTTTTATTACGTTTGTGCTATAGTTTTCTTTCAAAAGACTCTATTGTCTGAGTTATTCATATGCATTGAAAGGCTAATCGTTATGCGGATGGATTAACTAATCATGCCTCTAGTTTATAGTTGGGTTATCATTTTTTGGATTCTTCACTGAATCATCTACTTCCAATTTTGGAAGACAATATGATTGGTGTTGGAGTTTCTAGACTTATTTGTATTGATTAATTTGTTTAATTTAAAAAAAAATGCTTTGGGGAAGGCTTTCTTCTCTTTCGTCGATAAAAAATAAAAAATAAATATGAAATGTTTTTATCAGTTAATTAGTAATATATATATATATATATAAGCCAAATATTTTTGATAATCTAATGTTTATAAGTTTTTAAATTTAGTTTAAAATGATTTATATCTCCAAAAACCCCTTCAAAATCATGTCCACAAAATATTTTGTCATTGTCTATTATACAATATATGGAAAGGATGGATTTGTCTTTCTCTCTATAAGTAAGAAGACGATGACAATCATTGGAAAGATCAAAACAACATTGGCTATTTTGATTGATCATTCATTATCAGTTTTGCAATGCAAAATGTCATACATGACATGGTCATAGGGGATCAATCATAACCAGCTTTTTTTTTAATATATATACCTACATATATTTCTTTTGTCAATATTCCATTAGCCAAATTCCTGTATAATGCAGGCGGCATGACTCAATCCTGAAATAATGTAAATGTACCTGCTTTTAATGGACTTACCACCTGCCAGTAGACTAAATGCCACTTGCACACATATATATATATATTCTTAGCAATTTTAAATATACATAATTTTCACAAAAAATTAGCGGTTGTATTGTACAGAAAATGTCTACGTATTAAAAATGTTAAAATTATTATTTTGTATTATTTTAAAAAAATAAAGTCAATAAATTAATTAAATAGGAAAAACTATATGAATTATTTCGAGATGAGTATTATCAATGGTTATTCTACATGGTACTAAACAACCAATTATATTTGATTGGCAACATTGTTAAAAGTTGAAGCTCATAGGTATCGAAATACAAACTTGGAGTTGAGAGTTGAAAGTTGTGAGGTAAGAACGGAAAGCTATGAGTTTAGAGCTACCCAACTCCTCCTTAAAAACTTTCCCAATCACAACTCTAATTGAAATTAGCGGTTAAAAGACATCAAATTTACTAGTAATCACAATTCTAATTGAAAACAGCGATTAAAACAGATATATCAAATTTATGTGCGTTTAGTGGCTGGTTCCAAATACCCAATCGGAATTACCAATATGGACCTATCGTATTGGTGGTTTTTCAGTCTTTAATTTTTTTATTTCAGAAATAATTTAATGATTTAAATAAAAAAAATTTAAAACAACACAAGAAGCCATAATGCTAGTATTAAATAATTACGCAATAAATTTAGGACAGCCAAAACATTGCTCGATGGAGAAGAAAAACAAGTCAGCCATGGAAGAGGGAAGTGGATAGATTAGATCCAAAGTAGTTGATCGTTGAATCTTATATTTTTGTCAAATCTTTTAAACTTATTTTAAACGTTGAAAAATACTCCAAAATCAGATCAAAAAGGAGAATTTCAAGGAAAAAAAGAAAAGACACCGCCATGGATACGACTCTAATCTCTCATATGGCTCTCGACATCGGAGGTAAAACATAAAAAAAACCGAGATTGGATTTGTCTGATTCAATCTAGATTCTTCGGTTCTGGATTCGTTTAGATTGATCTCGAGTAGAGATAGTATATGTGATTTCATTTGGGGATTTATGGTTTCGTAGGGACTCTGATCAAGCTTGTGTATTTTTCATCAAATGATGAAGACCATTGCGAAGATTCTCGTAATGGTGGCTCTGTTGTTAAAGGGAAGCTTTGTTTCGCCAAATTTGAGACCAAAAAGATTGATGATTGTTTAGAGTTTATTCGTTGTAATATTCTTAATCATTCCGGTAAGTATTGATCTCTCTCTGATGCTACTTCTGGTTCAAGATCAGATTCATATGTATTCAGAAGTTTTCTAGCTATTTGGAGTAATGAGTTGAGTCACTCAGTCTTCTGATTTTGTAAATCTTTTCTGGATTTTACTGATAGAGGTGATTGTTCAGGTGTTCAGCATCCGAATGGTGTTGCCCATGATAAGTTTTTTGTTAAGGTATAAAGCTATCATTGGTTATAGCTTGGCTAAAGCTTTTGTAGTGAAGAATGTTGCAATGGAAATCTCAGTTTGTAGTTTGTTCATGGTCTTCTAACTGGTGCGTTGTTCCAAAAGGCCACTGGTGGTGGGGCGTTTAAGTTTGCTGATCTTTTTAAGGAGAAACTTGGAATTCTTTTCGATAAGGAAGATGAGATGCATTCTCTTGTTGTGGGTGTTAATTTTCTCTTAAAGGTTTGATCTTTTCTATCATTGTCTCTTCATTTTGTTCTCCAAGCATAACCCAAATGAGGATTTATATGTATATGTCGTGTCTGCATTTCCAATGTACTTATTGTATGCACTTGAGCAATGCTGTACTGTGAACTGTGAAGAGCCTAGGCCACAAAGTCATTCACCTTTGTCAACAATCTGTTGTTTATTTTATGTATGTGTTTAGTTGTATTTTGCTTTCTTGATAGTTTTGGATTTGATTGCAGACAGTCCCAAGGGAAGCTTTTACCTACTTGGATGGCCAAAAGGAGTTTGTGGAGATCGATCATAATGATTTGTACCCTTACCTACTTGTCAACATTGGCTCTGGTGTTAGCATGATCAAGGTTTTCAATGGTTTTGGCTTCTCTGATCATTTTTGTATATTTATTGGTAACTACATCAGCTATGTTGCTTATTTGGACTTGATCTTATTATGCAGGTTGATGGAGATGACAAGTATGAACGTATAAGTGGTACAAGCCTTGGTGGAGGCACATTTTTAGGTCTTGGAAAGCTTTTAACAAAATGCAAGAGGTGTGACTTCTTATTTAACTCTAATCATGTTGTTTTTCCTCCTTGCCTGAGGTTCTACCATCTCTTAATTTCAGTTTTGATGAGCTGCTCGAATTAAGTCACCATGGAAATAACAGAGTGATTGACATGCTTGTGGGGGATATCTATGGTGGAACGGATTATTCAAAGGTAATTTACTGATATTGTTTTGCCAAAGTTATAGATCGGATTCATATGTTACATCCAAACCTCTTCTTTTCATTCTTTTATGGTAGATTGGTCTCTCGTCAACAGCTATCGCTTCCAGCTTTGGGAAAGCGATTTCTGATGGCAAAGAACTTGAAGATTACGAGCCAGAGGATGTTGCAAGATCCCTTCTAAGAATGATATCAAATAACATTGGTCAGGTCAGTTTTTCATTCATTTCAATGTCAATATACCGAAATCTCGAAGCTGATGAGTTTTCCTGATTGGATTGTATCATTTTCACTCTCTGTCTATCCAGATTGCGTACTTGAATGCTCTCAGATTCGGCCTTAAGCGTATTTTTTTTGGTGGATTTTTCATCCGTGGGCTCGAGTACACCATGGACACAATATCTGTTGCTGTTCACTTTTGGTAATCCGAAACTCAAACTATATACTGGATCCCTCTAGTTTAAGACTTATTGTATGTCCACTAAAATACTTTCAGGTCGAGAGGTGAGGCAAAAGCAATGTTTTTAAGACATGAAGGGTTTCTTGGAGCTTTAGGCGCATTCACAAGCTACAAAACTCAGAGCCATAACGATTTAAATTTGCATCATCACACGGTGCAAAAACAAATTTTCAACTTTTCATGTGATAACCTTCGGCACATCCCAGTAACATCAAATTTAATCGATAGTGAAACCATACAATGCAGCATCAATCTAGCTTAGTATCACCAATTGTATTGTTGTCAAATCAGTGTAGAAAGTTGTCTTTTAAGTAACTGTTCAGGTCAAGAGCTGCTCATTAGCTGTTGCTGAATGTAAGATACATATATGTAAAATGATTTACTTATTATAATATTCTTTCTTGTATGTCCAAGGTAACTTGTACTATAATCACAGAGAATCAATGGAGCTTGTTGATTCTTGTTTCAATTCGGTTCAATGTATGTATCTCTCCAATTCTGTTTAGTCTTGGTTTACTGGCTTTTTGTATAGCTTATCAAAAAACAATTTTTTACATAATTGATGTCTCCATCTATGAAACTATAAGAATGACTAATTCTGGGCACTCAGGTTGGGTTCGGTTCCGGATTGGTTTCAATGCAGGTTTGGGTTGGTTCGAATACTAATTTAAAGAACTGAAAATTACCAGAATACCTAAATATCTTAGAAATATCCAAAAAAAATCTAAAGAACGTCAAAACAAATATAATGTCTGGAAAATACCTAATAATCCCGGAAAATACTTTTAAATGCCTACATATTCAAAAAAATATTTCAAAATATCTAAAAATACCAAAAAACACTCAAAAAATATTCTAAAAATACCTAAAAGATACTATAATATCGGGTCTTCGAGTATTTGTTCGATTCTTGGTTTGGGTCTATATTCAGATCCGAATTCAGATATTCTTTTTTAGTTCGGGTCTAGCTTGGATATTTGGGTCCGGTTTTTGTGACCATGCCTAACAATGACAAGACGATCAGTTTTTGTTGTTGAAGATCAGAGTTCAATCTGGTTAAAACTAAACCGGACACGATATTTTTGTAAACCGTGAAAAAGTCAAACCAAAACGGGACAAATAATAATAACAGTCCCGGTTCGAAGCAATGTTGCTCTCTTTCATAGTTTTCTTTCTTTTTTCTTTATTCGTCGATTTCAATTTCTTACCGCCGATTAGTTTCCTGATAACTATCTCCGACCATTGCTACTAAGCGACCGATTCTTCACCGTACAAACTCTTCACAGCTCTCGATTAAGAATTTGAATCCGATCTGATTGCGTTTACCAATTCCAAATAGGTATAAGTTTTCCTTTCTACATTTTAGAAATCAATCCTTTACCTAACGCTGAATTCTTACAATTTTCATGATCTGAATTTCAGGAGATCTATCTACGATTTGATTCTTCTCCTTCCTGATATCGGTTTGTTGCTCAAATTGGTAACAAAAATGGTAGGTAGAATCAGTTTTTTTTAATCTTCAATGAGCTTCAATTCTAATTTTGATTTGTTGAGAAATAACTAGTTAAATTTAATTAGATCTTCTGGAAATTCTAGGTAATTCCTTGAGATTGTTTCATTGAGCCGGAGCGTGCATTACCAATTGTTTAACCGTATCTTTGTTTCTTCTGAAAATATTGATTTGATTCCATGGAGTATTTGAATCTACTGCTTTTACTTGTTAAATCTGTGACACTCATTTTGTTCCATTATCCTCTGATTAAACGATCCAATCAGGTTTATCACTCAAGCTTTGTCGATGCAGAAGGGATAACAGAGGCATGTGGTTGTCCATTACTTCCTCTCAAGAGTCATATAAAGGGTCCTGCACCTATTTCAGAACAAGGTATCAATCAAAACAAAGCTTGAATGATGAATGTGGTTTCTCAAAAGTGTAAGATAAGCGTTTATAATTGTTGGTTTGGTTTGTATGCAGACAAAACTGATATCGTGGACGAGGCAATCACTTTCTTTCGTGCAAATGTCTTCTTTACAAAATTTGATATCAAAAGTCCTGCTGATAAGCTCCTTATATACTTGACGTTCTACATAAATGTGGCGTTAAAAAGACTTGAAGGCTGTAGAACATTAGCTGTAGGAACTAAGGCGATAATCAACTTGGGTTTAGAAGATATTCCTGTTCCTGGAGAAACTGGCTTTCCTTTCCCAGGTCTCTTTCCGCTTCCCAAGTCCCCGGACGAAGCAGGTAGATCGATTCCCTGCCTTCTCTTTCAGTCAATTATAAGCGGTTGTGATACTTTAATAGGCCCTTAGTCTTGTGTTCTGTTGGCTTCAAATGTCAGATCTTTTGAGGAACTATCTGAAGCAGGTTCGAGAGGAAACAAGTGGGAGGCTACTGAATGTAGCGTATAGAGCTAACGGGACACCAAACAAATGGTGGCTTGCATTTGCCAAGAGGAAGTTCATAAACGTGGTTGCCGTATGATATAAAGTTAAGCATCATTGGTAAGTTATGAATAATATATAAAAGCATCACTATAGTTTACTGTTTACAGTTATTCAAACTCCTACATGATCTTACATTCATCTTAAATGGTTGAAGACATTACACTATACTAGTTAACATATCTTAGATCAGCCTCAGCTTCTGCAATTTAGACTTAAAAAAAGTTCTTTTAATCTGATATTGTCGTTACCTAGCAGTTGGTTATACGAATGAGAAGATTCGAAGCCATTGAAGATAATGAGCATCGCTGCCATTAACTTCCTCTACCTAGGTGTTAAGCCAATCAAGCCAGGACGATGTAAATTTCATCTGAGAGCAGAGGTCTCTCTCTCAATATATACATATATAGAGTGTGCCATTGTATTGTTTCATACTGTTGATGGAATCTAAAATGTTTTGGTAAAAGATCAAAGTTAAATTAGAACATTCTTTAGATCAATAAAATTCATCTCCATAAGATATTATTCAGATTGTAGCCACAATTTCTCACTCTTATTAATTACAAGGAAATCGCTTTAGCATACATACACATAACTGTGCCTGAAGACATCTATCAGGCCTTGGTGCACACATTTCCATCACAAACCCAATCATCTTTGGTCTCGCTGCCACCTTCCATAGCCACATCGTCGTTAGCTTTCGTTTCCTCCTTTAAAGCACACTTGGCATGAAGATCAAAGTCGCATTCATCACAATGATAAGACCAGATATGTCCATCTTCATCACATTTATCACAAGTGTAAACCTCAATACGAGTCAGCTCGAGCTCGTGTTCTTCATGAAGAGCATGTTTCACCTTCTTAGGCCACTCTTTTGCCATCTGAACGTACTTAGCTTCAATCTCCTTCAGACGTTCCTCAGTAAACGGGTAAGCATCAGCTCCATGGGCTAACACAAGGCTTCTTGCATCTTTTGTTATGGTTCTTCCAGTTGGTCCCAGAGCTGCTAGCATTGGAATACCACCAACCTTAAAGGTTTTAGCCAAAGAAGGTTTCCTAGGATCACCAAATGGAAGAGCCAGCCACGGCATTTGCGAGTAGTACTCATCGAATGATTCTTGGTCCCTGTCACTGGAAATGAAGATTAACTCAAACGCTTCATCGCGCTCCTTTATCTGCTTGTATATTTCAACAAGCTTTGGCGTAAAAGCACGACAAGGAGGACACCAGTGAGCTGAGAAATACATAAGAATGTTCTTTCCAACTAGATCTGAAACCAGCACCTAACAAAAGCCAATATATTTGAGGTTGATTTAGAGCGGCCTCAAAGAACAATGTTTGGAAGGTGAAAAGGGTCTAGTGATCTTTACCTTTGCCCCATCTTTTCCGAGAACGTAGTTGAGATCACCAGAGACAAGAATCGACTCGAGCGTTTGAGCCTCCATCTTTGCCTTTTCTATCTCCTTGAGTTCTTCAAACTTCTCTGGAGTGAAAGGATAAGCAAGAACTCCATGTTCCTCAATAGCTTCAGCGACATTCGAATGGCGGATTTTTCCATCGGGCCCAAGAATGACCAGCGTTGGTAGCGCTGATAGCATGAAGTGCCGAGCCAATTTTGATGAGCTGTTGTCGTTAAATGGCAATGCTAGCCATGGCTTGGTCTCAAAGTCTTGATTAAAAGACTCCTCATCATCTTCAAGAGATATCAGTACAATCTCAAAGTTCTCCCCATTCTCCTTCAGCTTCTCATAAACTTCAACAAGCTTTGGAGTAAACTCTACGCATTTCCTGTAAGAGGCGACCGAGAAGAGAAGCCCAATGGTTTTTCCTTCGAGTTCCGATACAGGTACCTAACAGAAATATGCAAGTGATCGGTCTGATTAAGTAATAAAGCCAAAAAGAAAGAGGGTCAACAACAAGTAAATAGTGCAAGTGTATTCTATAGATAGTCTTTCTTTTGGCAAAGGAAGCATCTAATCTCACAGTCAAAAGCTACTATTATTCAGGTGTACCTTGTTTCCATCTCGCGAAATCACAAAGTCCCGTGTAGGAGTCACCAAGACAGATGTTAAAGTCTGTTCTCGCCGAGCTCTATCTTCTTCCTCTTTGATCTCCTTCATTCTCTCTGGTGTGAAAGGATAAGCATCAGCTCCATAGCTTCGTATGACCCCAACCCCATTCTCATTCACAGTTTTACCGTGATCATCAACCATCACAAGGTTAGGAATTCCCCTAACCTTAAACAATTCATCCAAACGGTCACGGGTTTCTGAATCAGTAAACGGGACAGCGAGCCACGGCATCTTACTGAAATAATCATTGAAAGACTCTTCATCCTCGTCACCAGACACAAACACAATCTCAAACCCATTTTTTGGAGAGAGTTCGTTGTACACCTCCACCAGTTGTGGAGTAAACTGCTGACATGGTCCGCACCACGCAGCTGAAAAGTAAAACCCAATCTTCTTCTCTTTCAAACTATCAATTTTCACCTGAACACAACAAAGATCGTCAGTCTCTACTAAAAGGCTTGCAATCTACTCTGCATACTCCAGAAAAATCAAAAAGATCAAAAGAAACAAATTCCCCGATATTTTTAATCTGAACTATAGCTGAACTCAAAGTTATCAAAGAGGCCATGCGAAGCATAGACTCAAGCCTCATCATCCAGATGATAAGTCCCAGCAATTAGCTAATAAACGCATTCGTTTCCAAAGACTCTTAGCACTCTATTTGAACAAGAGAAATCCATCGAAGTCATCCATAGCAATTCTATGAAAAAAAGCTATCTTTATGAAAATAATCTAAGAACAAAGCTTTATCACTTCACTAACAGGAACCATCAACTAGAAGAATCAGTTCAAAAACTAGCGAAACGCAGCACATACAGAAAACCAAAGATCGACAGAAGTTGAAATCAACGAGCATAAAGTCAATATCGGGTCAACTACAGGAAGAAAGAAGAGATAAAAACAAAATCACCTGTTCGCCGTTATTACGAACGAGGAAATCCCTCGCCGGAGAAGAGAGAAGCGAGTGGAGATCCTGGGAATCGCCGCCGTTGACTTCCTTCGCGATTTCGGCCATTGCGTGTACGGGAATCGAAATGAGAGAATCGCAATCACGAAGACTGGTCTTTGAAGGGAAAGCCAAATGTGCTCAAAGCGTTTTATGAGAAAAGCTTAAAGTTGGTTTCTTCTGAAAATGATACTGGTCTATTAATTAAGGACCAACACGTGTTCTTTAGTCACGTTTCCGGTTTAGGTGACGATGGAAATTCTGATTGGTTGTTGACTAAAACCCAAAATTGAACCAAAAACCGAAAATTTCGGTTCGGCCGGTTCGATCCAGTTCAGGTTAAACCGTAGGTCCAGGGCTACTTAAACCTCTATCAAGAAAGCTTAAGTCAATATGACATATTTCAAATTTAAAGTTTTTTTTTGTATTAGGTATTTAACCCGCACTTTCGCCCGAGAATAGTTACATCACTATTTTATATTTACTATATATTAATATAATAAAATTATAATACTGTAAATCATAAGTCATCTATTATAAAAATATGGAATCAGTAGAGAAGAATGTATTGATGCTAGATATATGATGTAAGGGGAGAAGTGAAACATATCTATAAAAAGTGGACCAGTACTTCTTTTATAATTCTTATGGTTCCATAATTGAAATCAGCAATTATGATAATTTTTATGTTATTTTTCTTACTCTTTCAATTCATTATAATTTTTAAATGAAAGCTTCTAAACTTTCTCAACATTTGAGTGGTGGACTTGTCATTAATCTGATCTACATTAGTCTCTGTTGTAAATACTGTGATATTAATTTTTTATTTCGAATAATCTTAGAGTCTGTCCTGTGAATTAGCGATCTCTTTTTAAAATTTTTGTTTGAAATAATTTAATCTTTGAATTTTTAGCTATGTTTCTGTTATGCATCATGTAAAATTTTAATTTTTGGATGATTTTATGATGCTGTCAAAATTTAATAATTTTAAAAATATACATTTTTTAGGTTATATTTTTCTAAAACTTTAATGATATTATTACATAGTTTTTAATGCAAAATAAAATTCAGTTAAGAATGTTATAAATGCAAAAGTTATAAGTTATCGTTTTCAGATTAAAAGATTTGGACCACCAAATAAACTCAGATTAAATATAATTAGTTTTTGAATACAACTATAATTACTTACTGAATAATATATTCAAAACACAAATAAACACTTTGTTAGAATCCTTTAAAAAGTTGAAGAACAACATATGATATATATATATATATATATATATATATATAAATGAAAAGTTGCACTAAACCAAATACAGCCAGTATTTTAAAAATAAAAAATTACAATATTTAAATATTTTTAAAAATATATAATTTGATGTAGTAATTTTCATTTATAACAAACAAACAAACATCGACATTGTGACATAAAACTATATTCAAGACAACTAAATTTTTCAATGTGACATAAAACTATAGTCAAGACAACTAAACTTTTTCTTGAAAAATTCATGTCCTTCAAATTTCATTTAGTGAATGGGAACCATTGCTCTTTTCTTAATTAATGAAAGTATTTCAGGACTACGAAACCATCTGAAGTGATTCATTTGCTGAACATCACGTTTAAATTGGCCATTAAGAACAAAAAATATAGAAGATAACCATATTGTTTGAGGATGTTTCTTCATAATGCGAACTTGTAATAGCGCTAATGCAGCATCTAAAATTTGTTAAATGCAACTCATAAAAATTACTTTCATATAATAAGCACCTATATTACTATATATTTTTGATAAGACAAAAAATTGACTATAAATAGTTCATTATTTGAAAAGAAAATATTATGAATTTTCATTAAAATTTTGTATTTATATTTCTTTAAAATTTTTGCATTCATATCATTACTCCAAATGTCTTTGGTTAAAGTAATGATTAAAGGTTTATTTTTTACTTTAAAATAATGAATTCGGTTAAATAATTTTAAAAGAATACTATATTGATGCTCAACATACTCATCAAACCACAATTTTGAATTCATCAAAACTAAAAGAATAAAATTTAACTTTAAATTGAAGCAGAATACTCTTCAACACAAAATTGCAAAAATAAAAAATGGGGGTATAAATAGGATAAAAAAGGTATAAATGAAAAGGTGTAATGTAAACTCACAACATATGAAGTGAAAAAAACACAACTATAGAATAAATGGACACAACCGTAGATCGTATTTGTTCAATATAATACATTTATTTTGAAATGAAAAATTACAAATGAAAAGACACATATGTAGATCACACTTATTGAGATTGTTATTATAGATAGATTATAATTCTACAAAAAAATAATATTTATAATTAATGTTTATTTAAAACTAAAATTGTATAGACCAAAATGATAAACAATTAAACTAATTAAATTATTTATAAAAGTATAACTTTGTAAAAATTGAAATGAAAATAAAAACATGAAACTCTAAATTTGAAATATTGAAGTGTCTTTTGGAGAGCAAAATATTTTCATAACATCTTTAGATATAATTTTTCTAACTACAAATTACGACAAACTCTTATCAATCTCGTAATTTAAATGATCTAGTTAAAGCCTTAACAGTTTTACCATTACAAAATCAAGCTTACTCCATCATACACTACAAGAAAACACACGTTTTGAGACTGAAAAGTGGGACTGAAATCGCAAAACCTGATACTGTAGTGTTACTGATTTGAGACTAAAGTGAGACTAAAAAAAACAGTCTCACATCAGTCTCAAAATAACAAATGTGCTACTAAGTTTAGACTGATTTGCAACTCAGCGAAAAAAGAAGCAGATTAGTCGCCCAATTGTGACTGATGTGTGTCTGTTTGATCGGTCTCAAAACTCAGTCTCAAAATAGTCACATAGTACTTGTGATTTAAAAACAATTTGAAGCACGAACACTCGAACCAGTGACATTTCATGAAACCTTTTGATGTAGTGCGATAACCAATGCGCTATCGAACTCTTTTGTACACCTAACACGGCTATTAATATATATTACGTAATATTCATATGCCGAGAGCTTGCGGAATTTGTTTTCGTTCGAAAGCAATATCCTTTCAGAGAGTTAATGTTAATGAATACAATAGAGTATGTAGTTTTCACAATTCATAGAAACAAAAATATAATATTTCCATAAGTGAGAATGAAATTAAATCATAATGTAATATAAGTTAATGAGTTTGTTTATATATACTTGAACGTGTTTTCTAAATTCATTTGAAATATTATATATAATCTTTCCTAATTGGAAAATACAATGTATAATCATCATGTATCAATGTAAAATGAAGTTTTAGAAATATTTTCTTCAGTTTATATTGCCAAAACTGATAATTTTAAAAATCAGTCACATATCAGTTAGAGTTGTTGTGAATGATCTGCGACTTACACGGATAAAAACAACATAGTCACAGATCAGTTAGAAATTTTGTGACTGATCTGGGACTGGTTTCCGCTTTAGTCGCAGATCAATTGCACTATTGTGTGACTGATCTGTGACTGATTTTTTAGAATTATCAATTTTGGCAACATAACGTGAATGAAAGATTTCTAAGACATCATTTTACATTGATACATGATGTTTATACATCGTATTATCCGATTAGGAAGGATTATATATGACATTTCAAATTAATTTAGAAAACACATTCAAGTATATGTAAACAAACTCATTAACTTATATTACATTATCATTCAATTTCATTCTCACTGATAGAAATATTATGTTTTCGTCTATATGAATTGTATAAACTACATACTTTATTGTATACATTAACATTAACTCCATGTAAAGATATTTATTATGAACAAAAGAAAATTTTGCAAGTTCTCTGGAATTTTTGTAAAACTGAACATATGAATATTATGTAATATATATTAATATTCGCGTTTGATATCCAAATGATTCCGCAAGCTCTGTCTTCTTCCTCTTTGATCTCCTTCATTCTCTCTGGTGTGAAACGATAAACATCAGCTCCATAGCTTTGTATAACCCCAACCCCATTCTCATTCACAGTTTTACCGTGATCATCAACCATCACTAGCTTAGGAATTCCCCTAACCATAGACAATTCATCCAAATGGTCACGAGTTTCTGAATCAGTAAATGGAACAACAAGCCAAGGCATCTTACTAAAATAAGCACTGTATGACTTTTCATTCTCATCACCCGTCACAAACACAATCTCAAACCCAACTTTTGGGGAGAGTTTGACGTACACATCCACGAGTTGTGGAGTAAACTGCTGACATTGTCCACACCACGCAGCTGCAAAGTATAACTCAATCTTCTTCCCTTTCAAGCTGTCAATTTTCAGCTAAACACAAAAGCAATGCTTATCATCAAAGTCTACTAAAAGACTTACAATTCACTGTGTATACTTTAAAAAAAACCAAAAGAGCAAAAGAAAACTAAGTCCTTCATGTTTTCTATGTCAACTCTCGATGAACTCAATGTTAAATACAGAGGCCATGTGAACAATAGACTCGAGCCTAATCATCCAGAAGATAATTGATCAAAATCATCCATAACAAAACAAGGAAAAGAAGCTATCTCTCTGTAAACAATCTCAGAACTAAGCTTATTACTACTTCACTAACAAGAACCATTAACCAAAAGAATCAGTTAAAAAAGTAGCGAAACGCAGCAGATACACGAAACCTAAAATCAATATCAGAAGCATAAAGTCAATATCGAGTCAACTAGATAAAGAAAGAAAACAAAATTACATGTTCGCCGTTATTAAATCCCTCGCCGGAGAAGAGAGAAACGAGTGAAAATCCTGGCAATCACCGTCGTTTACTTCCTTTGCAATTTTGACCATTGCTTGTACGGAAGACCCAAGTGTGTGCAAAGCGTTTATAACTGATTTCTCGCTATGGAAGATTCGCATGCTTGCGTATCTTAAAGTTTCAGGTGATAAAGATGTGATCAGTAAATTCTCGCTAACAAAGACTATATCTGTTCCTAAGAGCAAAGGAAAAAAAGAAGATGATGGTGTTTTGTCTGAGGTTGTGCTGACTAAAGTAGTTCTAGATCCTAAGAAGATAGCTCGATTAGAGGAAGCTAAGGACATAATCTTATTGAATCTTGGTGATAAGGTGTTGGGACAAGTGAATCATTGTAAGACAACAGCTGAAACATGGTCAATTCTAAATCAGTTGCACATGAAAATTGGTCTTCCAAATTGAATTAATCTACAATTGAAATACTTTGGTTTTACTATGAATGAATCAAAGAATATTAGTGAAAAGCTTGATGATATGTTCAAAATCATCTCAGAACTAGGAAGTCTTGATATTACAATATCAGAAGAGACTCAAGCTATTATAACTCTTAAGTCTCTGCCACCTAAGTATGCTCCATTGAAACACACGTTGAAGTATAGCCATAAACATCTTACTATTCAAGATGTGGTATCGTCTGAAAAGACTCTAGAAAAAGAGATGGCAGAAGAAAGAGAGACTGAATCAGGATCGTCATTAGCTCTCTACACAACTACAAGAGGAAGGACTCAATCAAAGAGTCAAGAAAATCATGGAAGGAGTCGTAGCAGATCCAAATCAGAGTCTAGATCTAAGGTAACATATTGGTTTTGTAAACGGAAGGATATGTTAAAAAAGATAGTTAGGCTAGGAAAAGGAAACAAGAGAATGATGATAATGGAGAAGTTGGTGTGATTGTTGAGAAGGGAGACCCAAATGTGCTCCAAGCGTTTTATGACAAGCTTTCAAATCTTTTAATGTTACTCTTTACTAATGAAGGGACTAAAATCGGGTTAAAATTGTATTTTTGGTTAAACAAATCAATTTTACGGTAAAAATACAAGTCAAGTAAAAAAATCAACTACCAACAAAAAAATAAATCAGAAATTCAATAAACACAACAATAGAATAAGTCAACTAAACAAATTATAAGTCAATAGTTTAAAATAAATCACCAAAGAAAAAATTAAATCAACAAGTACAAAAAATAATTCGATAGTTTAAACAAATCAACTTTACTAATAAGTCAGCAGAGAGTTGAACAAGTCTATGATAAAAATCAATTCAGCAAAAAAAATCAGCCAACAATAAAAAATAAATCAACAGTTCAAATAAGTCAACTATAAAAAAAGTCAGCAAATCTAAATATAAGGCAACCGTTAAAAATAAGTCAACGTAGAGAATAAAAAGTCAACAAAAATTAAGTCAACAAAAACAATCAACAACCAACAAGAAACAAATTAATAGTTCAAATTTGTCAACTATAGAAAAAGTCACTCAATCAAAACATAAGTCAGCTGTTTAAAATAATTCAACCATGAGAAAATAAAATTTACGAGTATAAAAAATAAGTCGACAGTTCAAACAAATCAACTTTACTAATAAGTTAGAAGAGAGCTGAAAAAATCTACAAAAAAACTAAGTCACTAAAAAAAATCAATGACCAATAAGAAACAAATAAACAGTTCAAATTAACTATAGAAAAATCAGCCAATACAAATATAAGTCAGTAATTAAAAATAAATCAATGGAGAAAATATTCAAAATTCTTGATAAATTATTTTTTATAAAGTATAATGTATATATATGTATATATGATGCATTTTCAAGTTTAAAGTATATATATATATATGATTCATCTTATATTTTAAATTCTATATAATAAGGAAAACATTTAGTTTTATATTGTTTTACATATCTTCTTGTATATAATTGATATATTAGATTTTTAGAAACTCATTTCTATTATTTTGAAAACTTTATTAACATTAAATATTCTAATTTCCACATGCATTTATATACATATTAAAATTTTGTATATAAAATAATATTATGTCAATGATATATAAGGGAAGTTTGGTCATTTTGCTAAGAAAAAATATATTCATCAAATTTACAAAAAGTTAGTGTAGTTTTCAAATTTCAAATAAAATTTAGGGTATTTATCAAATTCTCCCTATTTTAAATCCCATCTAGCCATAGATTGCCTAAGATTTCGTCAAAAGAAGCATAAAAAATGGTCTTAATTAAGCCTGACCTTTGAAGGAAATTTCACAATTATGAATATTAATTAGGTGGGTTGAAAGATTTACTTGATTCATAACTAACTTAATTTTATTTGAGATATCTATAAATATCTGCTATTGCAAAATATTTGCTGATTTTCTAACATTTTTCACCGATTCACCAGTAGGATTATTATAGTATTTTCTCCACCGAGTTTACTTCGTAAAATCAAAATCCAAGAGTAAGATTCTCTTCTAATTAAGTATGATTCTAAACCCTGTGATTTTAAATGTAGTTAGTCAAGAATCTAGTCATGTAGACTCATATAAATAGTAGAGTATTGAATAAGGTTTCAAAGTATTAACAACGAGCCAGAAAAAGATATAAGTTTTTCACTATTAATTATGAGTTTGAGAAACAACTCCCTACATTAGTTTCAGTTTTACTCCAACAACTTTTCACCCTTAAAACCTTTTTAATGTGTTTTGATACTCTGAAGTCATGATTTTATCGAAATTCTTTACTCTAAAATCAATTCCTAATAAGTTCAAGACTAAACAATTTTGCAGAAAATAGTCAACTACTTTCGTTGTATAATAGAATATGGGCTTCCAACTAAAAATTAATTGACAATAAGTGGAGAGACTATTATCTTCTATATAGTACTCACGTCCCATTCAAACTCCCAATGTGGAATATTTTCACACCGCCCCTTGATACAATGGTACATCTTGCCATTAGTCTCGATAATTCAATTTCGGGTCAGATTAATCGGACATCTTTCGATGGGCCAGATCAGATCGGATGGGATAGGTGTGTTCAGGCTCTGATACCATAATAGAATATGGATTTCCAACTAAAAACTAATTAGCAATGAGTTGAGAGGCCCTTATCTTATATGTAATACTCAAGTCCCATTCAAACTCCCAGTGTGGAATATTCTCACATTGTATTTGATTTGATGTCTATGTAACTTGGTTTAGTATCTCCAATTTAATAAACCTCTTTAAAGATATATATATATAGAATGATTTTTTTATATTTTCTAGATGATTCTATATTATCCTATAACTAGGATTCTACCCACACTATAGCGTGAGAATTGATTGTTTTTTTCAACCCGTGTTCATTTGGTTCTTAGATCCGTGTTGATATTTTGAATATTATTTTCAGAATAATGTTCTAGAGGCCCAAAACTCGAAACATAATCAAGCCAAACTAAAAGAATCTAATCTGAACTAAACCCGATAAAACACTTCATAAGTCCTAAGCCTATATATTATATCAAAATGAACCCAAACCCGATATGGAACCAACCAAGAACCAAATTCTAGATTTTTATTATTAAATCTTTTAAAATTTTGAATTTTTATTGAAAAATACCTGGACCCGAACTCAATCTATATCATACCAAACTATATTCGAAAATTAAGATATTCGAATATGTCTTAAACCAAAATACCAAATTAGATGAACTAAATCCGACAAAATACCAGAATCCAATCTGAACCCGAACTAGAACCAAATCAATAACCGAATTTGTAACCAAAATGTTTTTTTATTAAATTTTAGTTTTTTATAAAAATTTCTATGAAATTTGATTTTTTATATAAATATTTGTAACAAAACCACCTTATCCTATTTTTAAGGAGTTGTTATGAACCTTAGGTTGATTTTATCTTATAGTTTATAACACGGTCAAAATGAAAGTGTCTCCCGCTTTAATATATAAGATTTTCGTTGGTATTGTTAATTAGTGGAATGGTATAATGTGAAAAGAATAGAAATAAAAATGAAAGCAGTGATGGTGTAGTTAGAGATCATCGAGGTACGGTGTTACATTGTGATATGGGTAAATTTGATGGTCGCCATACTGTGGCTGAGCCAGAAGGCAGCGCCTTAATATGGAGTCAACAAGCTAGCTGGGGATTGGGTTATCGTTATGTTATCTTCGAAGGAGATAGTTTGGTTCTTCACAATGCACTTACCAATACTACGTCAAACTTCCTCCGTCTATACGGGCCATAACGACAACTATTTCTCAATGGATCCACTATTTTGACAGGATCGATTTTAGAGTAATATCAAGGAAGGCTAATAGGTGTGTTGATGCTTTAGCTAGGATAATACTTCTATCCGATTCACCATGGCAAATCTATGATTGTTGTCCATCATTTTTAAGAATGCCTGTACTAACTGATCTATAAGTTTAATAAAGATTTAGTTGGCAAAAAAATGAAAGCAGCGACTATAATACCAATAGTGACTCTGATACCAATTGATAAGGTACCAGATTTAGAGTTTTCATTAGGTCAAACAAAAATAGAAGACACAAATTTCTTTGGCAATTCAAATTAGTAAGAGAATATGAAACAGAGGAGTCTCAACTTCTTCAAAAGTGAAAAGTAGAGAAAACAAGTTTCAGACCATGGGAAGTGTGTTCTCTATTTATTACAACTGAAGCAAATGACTGAAAACAAATTAAATCCAAACATAACCGGTTTAATGATCTTCGGTTTGCTGTAATTACCTCATCAAGTCTGTTCTCTCCGAGCTTTATTTTCTTCCTCTTTAATTTCCTCAATTCTTTCTAGTGTGAAAGGATAAGCATTAGCTCCATAGCTATGTATGACCTCAACCGCATCCTCATTAACAGTTTCACCGTGAGCATCGACCATCACTACAGTTGGAATCCCACTGACCCTAAACAACTCTTTTAAACGGTTACGAGTTTCTGAATCAGTAAACGGGACAGCGAGCCATGGCATATGACTGAAATAGTTACTGAAAGATTCTTCATTCTTATCACGGGACACAAAGACAATCTCGAAATCAACTGTTGGAAAGAGTTCATTGTAGACGTCCACCAGTTTTGGATAAACCGCTTACATGGTCCGCACCACGTAGCTGAAAAGTACAACCCAATCAGCTTCCCTTTCAAGCTGTCTATGTTTACCTGAACACAAAAACGATGCCTATAATGAAATTCTACTTGCAAATTACTGCATACGTTCCGAATGATCAAAAGAAACAAAGTCCCCGATGTTATCAATTTGACCTCTAGCTGAACTCAGAGTTATTACAAAAGCAACTCAACCCTAATCACACTACAAAAATAAGTTATATTGAAACGTAAATTTCGTCACAATAACGCATATATTCTCACATATTCTTATGAATTTGTGACGATTGATAAATAGTTGCAATACAAACGTTACAAATGTATATTCATAACAAAACCGTCACAATACTCGAGACAGAAAAAATATAGTAAAAATATCGTCACAAATTTTTACGAAATAGAGTTACAATAATTTTTTTTAAAAGCGTAACAGAAAAAATCTGTAACAAATAATACGTCACAAATTATTACAAATACTTTTAGTTACAATACAATCTTTACAATAGCTCTATGTTTTTTTTTGTCATCTCGAATATAAGTTCCAGGAAAATGGCTATTAAGCGTTTCATAGACTCTTAGCATTTTAATCGAAGAAGAGGAATCGATCAAAGTCATCCACAGAAAACAAGGAAATGAAGCTATCACTGTGTAAACAATCTAAGAACAAGGCTTAATTACTTCTCTAACAGGAACCATCAACTAGAAGAATCAGTTCAAAATGTCACGAAATGCGGTACATACACGTAATCGAAGATCTACAGAAGTTGAGATCAACAAACATGAAGTCAATATCAGGTCAACTACAGAAAGAAAGAAAAACAAATATACTTGTTCGCCGTTATTACGAACGAGGAAATCCCTCGCCGGAGAAGAGAGAAGCGAGTGAAGATCACCGCCGTTGACTTCGTTTGTGATTTCGGCCATAATAATAAAACTGATCTTTGAATGCCAAATGTTATCAAAGCTTTCTCTAATAGGTGTCGTTTAAAGATAGTTGCTTCCGATATGATACTTCCGTATTAATTAAACACCTACTTGAGTATTTTAAATATTGATGACTGAGTCTGAGTGACCAACATGTTTTTTATTTATTTTATAATTTACTTTTCAGCTTCAGGCTTTGATGAAAAACCATACCTGTTCAAATCTCTAAAACCCAGTATAAAGATGACTCTAGACAGTTTTCACGGTACAATTAATACAAGGATAATATATCTTATCCTTTTCAAGCGTAATAATTTTATATGTTGCGAACTCCATAAATTATTTCAACCCAGCATTATATTCTTCGGTTAGTGATCCCGTTGTCTCATCAATACATAGTCTATCCATCCACGATCGAAAATTTGACATTATACATTTTTTATAAGATTAAGAAAATTGTTGATGTAGAGAAATGAGAGCCATGACATTTTTATAGGAGAATTATCCAACGGTTACTGATTGCTCCCGACGGCCGCACTAATTATCGATTACAAACAGAGGCAACATGTGTACATTGTTGGATATATAATTATACCAACTTCTGTTGGTAGCCGTCGGAAACATACAAACGGCTACCAACGATATTTAAAATAATTAGAAAAAAATATTCGTCAGAAACTGTCGGTGGATATGACATTTTTCGGATGATTGTATATGGGTATGCGTTTTTCGTTTTAAAAAAAATTATTATAAATATCATCGGATATTTTTGGTAATATTCTGAGGGGAACCAACGGTTGCACAAACTTCGTCGGTGACCGTCGGAAGAGTACCCATGGTATCTGACAACTCATTTTCCATCAAAATGTATCAACGGTTTCCGACTGATTAGCTCATTCGGTTAAATGTGGTCAATTTTTGGTCGGAACTTTTCCGACCGTATTTTTGCGGTCAGAATGACGATCAGAAACGACCTTATATTCTTGTAGTGGGTCTTTTAATTTCTCGTCTCCTAACAAATATGGGTAAAAGAAATTTTATTATTAATGGATATTGTAGTAAATTAAAACTAATGCACTACCTAATTATATATATAAAAGTAGACTATGTCTCTCCAGAGATTGACATGTGGCGTTTTAGAGCATTTTGGTGCTGCCACATAAGCTCAATTTTTTAATTACAACTACCAATCAAAATAAAACAATAATACACATCATCAAAATGTAAACAATGACATTTGTAAAGTAATAAAGTCAAGGTATTTAAAAAAAAAATTACGTAAGAAACTCATTTATTCTTTTAATTGCAAACATAC
>OVBA01002103.1:0-36989 GCA_900406435.1 Lepidium aucheri | reverse complement strand
TGATAATAATAAATAAAAATATGTGTTCTATCGGTAATATATAACACAACAAAACTAAACAGATCTTAAGACCTAAATAAATACGGGGTCAAAACCCTAAATTAATACGAGTCTAAAAATTAAGTTATAAACGAGTCTAAAACATAAATGAACATGAGTCAAAACGTAAATAACACGAGTCAAAAAAATCTATATGTAAAATTGTAATGCATCAAAACTTAAGTAAACATAAATAAAAAATATATTTCGTGTACAACAGATATTGGTGATCACTATAAATTTATTTTTAATATTTCAAATATATATATATATATAATTAAGTAAATAAATAAATAAAACAAACAAATATTACATAACTGGTGCATAGCACGGGACATCATCTAGTATATCATAAATGATGAAATATATGTAATATTTCTTGTAGTAATTTTCGCTCAATTTTTTCTTGAACATATGACCACATTTTCATTGCTAATTGTTATTTCGTTATGTTAAATATTTGATTGTATATGTTTTATATATTCGTCTTGCATCTGGAAGAATGGAACTTGGGTGTCTATGGATTTCTAAAGTAGCCACTATTATTAGGCCATCTGTTCTTAGTGTCGGAGACACTTTTATTTAGCTCCTTTTAATAAAATTTAGGATTAAAATTAACATATGGTTCATAATAACCCTTAAAATAGGATTAAGATGAGTTTGATTATAAAATTTTATATAAAAATTTAAATTAATAATAATATAATATAAAATTTTAAAAGGCTAAAACTTAATAAAAATTCGGGTACAAATTCGGTTATTAATTTTGGTTTCGGTTCGAGTTTGGTTTTAATTTTCTGAATATATAAATTTAGGACATATTCTGGTATGTTTTCTAGTTTTGTCGCTCGAATTTAGTATTTTTGTTCTTTTGATTTAAGACTTATTTGGGTGATTTAATTTTTGAATAGAGTTTGGTTCGGTACAGATCGAGTTTGAATTCGGGTACTTTTGTATAAAAATTCAATTTTTTGAAAAAAAATACAAAAACTCTGAAAAGCAAAAATTTGGTCTTTGATTTGAATCTGGTTCGGCATTGGATTCGGTTTTTAGATACATAGATTTGAGACCCATTAGGATGTTTTGTTCGTTTCAGTTTTTTTATATGGATCGATTTTGGTTCTGATTTCGGGCCTTTAAAACATCTTGAAAATAATATTCTAAAATATTAATATGGGTCTAATAACCTAATTGGGAACTAGCTATTGAGGAATTCGGACTGATTTGGATTATGGTATTAAACTCGGACTGATTGTTATTAAATTACCAAACCGTTATTACTTTGTTCGAGCTTTAGATTATGTTATTTTGTGAGGTTCCGTTTTTCTAATTTAGTATTTTTATTCTTTCGATTTAATACTTATTTGTGTAATTTATTTTTTCGGATATAGTTTGGTTCGGTACAGATCGAGTTCAGATTCCGGTATTTTTGTATAAAAATTCAAAAAAAATTAAAAAATAGAAAAACTCTAAAAAGAAAAAATTTGGTCTTTGATTTGAATTTGGTTCGGCATCGTTTTTAGTTTTTTGGATACATAGATTTGAGACCCATTTGGATCGATTTTGGTTCCGATTTTGGGCATTTAAAACATTTTGAAAACAATATTTTAAAATATCAACACGGGTCTAATAACCTAACGAACATGATTTAAAAAATAATCAAAAAATCAAATCGCACGTTATAAAGCAAGTATAAACCTATATAAATATGTATTATATATACACACATATATCTTATCATAAGGATAATTGTAGGGATGTTAATATGGGTAAACTCACCCCATTTAGACCCAGCCCATTTAAAACTCAACTCATTTAACCTCAAACTCATTTAACCCCATTTAGTTTTATATCCATTTATCCTTACCCATTTAAACCCATTTAAATATTTTGTACCCATTTATACCCATTTAAGTATCATTTATTTATTTAACTTATTAAAACTAATCGTAATATTAAAATATAATTTTTTTTTTGTTTAAAGACAAATAAAATACCTCAAATCAAATAATTCAAAACAGAGACAATTAAAAAAATAAAAACTTATTCATAAAAACTTATGATTACAACAAAATAACGATTGTAATAATAAGTTGTAATAAGTCATTTTGAAATCATTATCGACGATGGTAAAGTTGGAAGTCACTGGAATCGAGAAAACTCTAAACTAATACAATAAAATCTTGCAGAGAAATAAGAAAATATATTCGAGTTATTTTCCCGCCAAAAAAATTTCCGGCCAAAAAATTTTCCCGCCAAAAAATTTTTCCCGCCAAAATTTTTTTCGACAAAATCTTTTTTGGTAGAAAAATTTTTTTTTGAAGAAAAAAGTTTGCGGAACAATTTGGCGGGAAACTTTTTTTCGGAAATATTGGCGGGAAATATTTTTTTCAAAAAATAAACTAAAAGTACTAATTACAATTTAAAAAACCGAAGGAAAATTTTTGACATAACCTATTTTTGCAAATGAGTATGCATAAAAAATATTATTTATATAATTTATTTTTATTTTCCTAAATATATCTAAATTTATTAAATATATTTAATAAACGGGTTTAAATCGGTACCCATTTAATTTTACCAAAACCCATTTAATAAATGGGTCTAAATGGATAAACTCTTATAAACTCATATAACATTTTTAAATATATGGGTCTAAATGGGTTTAAAATTATAAAACTTACCCATTTATTAAATAAATGGGCTTTGCAAACCCATATTAATATCCCTAATTTTATGTATCTCACTTCAATATTTTTCCTGTATATGAATAGTCATTCCATTGTTTGATTTCTTACTAAAACTCAAAGATTAGAATGAATAAATAAAACGGTAGAGACGTGCGTTAATTAGACTTGTAACTAAAACCATCAACCATAATCAAAAACAAACCACATTTATTGTTGGGAAAAATGATATTTTAACATTGCAAGTTGGGAAATTTGCTGATTAAACATTGAACTTTGAATGTGGTTGATTAAACTTTCAAACTTTTTGTTGACTTTTAAAAATACCCTTAACTTTGCGTTGATTAGGCCAATTCAACCTTTCGCGAAAATAGAATCAAAATTGACTCTAAAATCGAAAGCCAAATTAGAAATTGGAAGTTCGGTTCCCTTCTTATCTTCATTACGAAGAATTTATAAGCTTGATTTGCTCTTTTCCTTCAAGAATGAGCTCAAATTCGTCGATTTAAAGTATCAAAGACAATATTTTGATTCCGTTTTCGCGAAATGTTGAATTGGCCTAGTCAACGCAAAGTTGAGGATTTTTTTAAAAGTCAACAAAAAATTTAAAAGTTTAATCAACCACATCCAAAATTTAATGTTTAATTAACGATTTTCTCAACTTGCAAATGTTAAAATGACATTTTTCCCGTTTATTGTTACATAAGATTCATGTTTTTATAACCTTCTTCTTTTATTAATATAGCTTTTATTACGAAAGAAGCTGAAAAAAGTTATTAAGCTTTAACAACTAGGAAGAGGAATTTTACAAGACACTAAAACTTTGAGAGAACTCGGAGAAGCAGCAAACGCACTAAGCAATGGGCTTTTAATGTAACCACATAAACATGGCTTCTGTTCAAGCATTTTGCTGCAACAAAACTGAGACGGATCTGTTCCTATGATTATTGCTGGTAAGCATGGAAAAAGCCCCAACACAAAACACGATTCTGCAACTTCCCCAAGACCTCCAACCGCGGTTGCTCGGCCCGAAGCATGAGTCGGGATCATGAAGACTACCACGAATGTGATGAACATTACTGTCGTGATCTTCATGTCTCTTGAAACCCTTGCCGCTTTACTCTGCTTTCAAATGTTCTTAATCTCTCAAAGTATAGTTGAAATTTTGGTTTTTGAGGGTTTAAGGATTGTAAATTTTAGTATATATAGAGATGTTAGATTTTACATGGTCGCAACCAGACAAGTATGGTTAAGTCTTTGACTCTTGTCTGTTTGAAGAAACGCTCATCCATTTGACCATCTTGCGGAATAATTTATTGGTTCCACGTAATAAAACCAAAGAAGACGAACGTGAAGGTTACATGACCCACAACTGCTTAGACACTTGTCCAATGTGTAAGTGTGCAATTATTAGAATATCACTCACGATTCATACGTTACGTAAAATTTTATCACAAAAAAACAAGAGAAGTCATGCGTTACGGCCTTTGAAGTTAATAAATTTTTTGGCAGATTATATATTAAGTTTAGAAGCAAAATCATGTCAATTTTGGAAGAAAATAAAATTAATTTTGGAAACCAAAAAATACTCAGTGTATATTTGGTTCCATTTTTTCGATGGTTCATTAATTAATTTTTACGAGATAACAAATCAGTTCTGTTCAATGACTGGAGCTAGAAATTTTATATATTGAGATCAAAGTAGGTTTATAAATTATTTTTGGCTGATGTCTAGAGTAAAATAAAAAATAAAACCAAATCTTATGATGCCCCTATAAAATTAAACAAATAAACGATGATTTAAGTTCAAACTTATTAAAATTTGTCCCATAATCAATTTTATTGAGGTCAAAATATTTATCATTCTCCACTTATTTGTAATTATTTAATTTTATAGGGTCAATTATTTGGTTTAATTGGGGTCAATCTAAATTTTTGACACTAAATAGATTAATTTTTCAAAAATTATTGGGGTCAATTGACCCCAACCATAAGTTCATAGCTCCGCCAATGGTTAACTTATTGAAAGATAGAAGAATCTTACCAAAAAATAATTGAGATTGAAGAATTAAATGAGGGAAAAACTAGTTAAAAGTTATGTCAAACACTTGAGAAATTTATAAAAATTTTGGCTTTGTTTAAATGGTGGTTGTTAATAATAATATCAATAAGGGTTATCCAAAAAAAGGAAAAACAAGAAAAAAAATGTCTGAGCCCGGGTTCGAACCGGGGACCTCTAGTGTGTGAGACTAGCGTGATAACCGACTACACCACCCAGACCTTTTGTTTATTTGATATCAAAAGACATTTAATAATAAGTTGTTTCAGGACGTTAGCTTCTCATGCTACTAGCCATAATTTGTTGCTACTTGTATAGTCCTTGGCCTCAGATTAGTGTCCCACAAGAAACAAATCGTCATAAATTTCTCCCAGGAATATCAAAATGGTACCAAATCAACCACCAGCATCGTCATTTCTACCAGTCGTCTCCTTCTCGTTAACCGGTACGTTTACTCGAAGATCTTTTTTAGTTTCATGTCCGTTTGAATTTAAATTGGCTATAAATTTTGAATTTTTTTTGTTGGAAATCTCTGCTTTTTATGTGTCTGCAAGATTGAGATAGGTTTGTATGTGTTTGTAATCGTTTGGGATGATGAAAAGATTGAATTTTTTTGACTGCCATTAAAACAAATTGTTATGAATTGATTATATTTTCTTTTGTTGAGACTTGGGAGTTTCTTTGAATTTGTTATAATCCTTCTAATTTTCAATTAGAAATCCAGAGGGGAACGAAACAATGGCAAATTCAGACACAAGCATGTACGGACAAGAAGCTATCAGGAACAGCTCTCAATTGGATTTTCCAGTCGTTAAGGTAAACAAAGAAATGCTGAAGTTTGTCTCTGCGTTTTACTTGGGATTGGTTCTCCTTAAAGTTCAAGCTTTGATGATGATTATTTACACTTTTCTTGGTGTGCTTAGGAGTCTTCTTTACTTGTGGAGCTTCTGTGCAAGTCAGGAACGAAACTTTGTGGCTTCAAAGAGAGCAGGCCGGATTCGGAGTCTGCGAAAGTAAGAACAGAAGAGGAACTGTCCAAGTCAAAGAAGTTGATGGAGGAGCTCACATTACTGATAGAGAGGTTAAATGGTGATGCAGAGTTTCAGAAAAACGATATGGAAGATTTGAAGATGGAGGAAAATGAAAAGTATGCGGAAGTTATGAGAGTTTTGGATGCTGTGGAAGAAGAAGTGAGCAGACTGAAGCTTGATATAGCATCTGTTTTGGAAGAGAGAAGTGTAGCAGAGAAAGAAGTTGAGGAACTGCAAGTTAATACGAAAGGGAATCTGAGATTGTTGGAGAGTCTTAAGAAGGAAATCGAGTTGGCGAATGAGGAATATTTTACGGCTCAATTGAGAAAGATAGAGGCTTTGACGAAATACAGAGAAATTGAAAGGCAGAGAGAAGAGAAAGCAATAGAGGTTTTGGATTTATTGGTTGAAAGAAATAAGAGAATCAAGGAAATGTTGGATGAAGCAGAGAAATCGAAAGATATTGAGAATGAGTTGTTTGAGACAACTTCGGATGTTGAGATGTTAGAAACTCAGCTGAATCTTGTCAAGAACATAGAGAGGAGAGTTCATAAGAGAGACAATAGCATGTCCAGATCTAGCCGTTCCTTTGGAAGAGGGACGTATAGTTTATCGGTTTTGAAAGAAGTAACAGAAGCAACTGAAAAGAAAAAGGAGGAACTTGCTTCTGTTAATGCAGAACTCTTCAGGCTCATGACTGTTATGGATGCATTAAGGGATGAGATTAGACAAGCCAAAGAGGAAACAACTCGCCTCGAAAACATCTTACGGCAAGATGATGTTAAGATTCAGAAACTTAACTCGAAGCTGCTTATGGGCAAATCAAAGTTGGAAGCTGTATCTGTTGCTGAAGAAAGAATTAGTTCTCTTGCTGACAATTTAGTTGATTCTCTTGAGAAGTTAAAGAAAAGTAAAAAAGCTGCAAAGAAACAGGAGCATTTTCTCAAAGAAGAGAATATGACTACAAAAGAGGAATTACAGAAAACCAAACTCAAAATAGAAGAAAAGGAAAGAGAGCTGATTTCAAAGTTGGATGAGCTCGAGAAAGCGAAGAAGACAGAGGCTATAGTAATGGAGAAGCTTGAATTTCTTATCGAAGACACAATGGAGAGTCGTGAAATGGAGTCTGAGCATTGTTCAACAATCACAATCTCGAGGTTTGAGTACGAGTATCTGATTAATCACGCCTCTCAAGCAGAAGAAACAGCAGAGAAGAAAGTTGCAGCAGCAGAGGCGTGGGTTGAAGCATTAATGTGTAGCACAAAAGCAGTATTGATGAAGTGTGAAACTTTTATGAGAGAAAGTGGAATGACAAGAGTGGAAGAAGATAGAGAAGCGTTTAGAATGGAAAGATCATTGTCAACGAAGAGAATGGCAGAGGGTGAGATTGAGAAGTTTAAGCGAAACTCAGAAGCCAAAAGCTATATTTCTCCTAAACCGGTTGAAAAATTCACACCGGTACGAGGGAAGCCAAGAAGATACTCATCTGCTGGCACTCCAACTTTCTTTGTGATTAAGAAGAAGAAAAAAGTTCCAAAGTTGATCAAGTTTTTTGGTGGGAAAAAAGGTAAAGATATGCAATCATTTTGATACATTTAGAGAATTGTTATAATGCCTAAATCCTTTCTAATTGTTGTGCATGATCTTATGATAATACATGGACTCATTCTAGCAGTAACACAATATGAATATATGATGCCTTTGATAAGTATATAGTTTGTTTTTGTCGAGATAAAATCCGATTTATAAGCAAATTCTTCCAAACTCCTAAGCAATATCTCGAAGAGTTATGTATTTTGATGAAGACGTTTGTTGTAGATCGATTTCCCTTAACAGATTTTTCTCTTACTGATTTTGGCTTCTTTCTTTGTGATCTAAATGGGCGCACGCAACTTAATGCAACACCATAATTTTCATATCATCAGTTTTGCTGTGTGGTCAATTTGACAACTCAGAATAGATTGAATTCTATATAAGTTAATATTTGCCAAATCTAAATTATTGGAGTAAACGACACTTCGTCAAATCACATCAACAGTTCACATTGTTCCCATGTTTTTATTTTCTCTACAATTGTTTACTTATCTAGGTCTATACAAGGAGGCCTTTTAGATTATAATAAGGGAATAACATAACATTATTTTTCTCAACAATTGAATTGGATAAAATATTCGATCTACCGTCTAAAACTCACACTTTAAAATCATTTTATCAAACTCATATATTAGAATCATAAGCGAAATCTAACTAACCACCAAACTGAAAAAAAATTGGTAATTTAAAACATTCTTATGGTTAAATATTTATTTTATTATTTATTTATAGATTAGAGTTTACTTGGTGCTTGTGACACTTGTTATCGTGCAAAGTAAGAGACGTGTTTCCCAAAAGCAGTAATAAAACAAAGGAATGTTTCGAACTTGTTCAATGCCATGTTTGGGGACCATATCAGACTCCTAGCTTTTTCAGAGTTGTCTATTTTCTCACCTTGGTAGATGACTTCTCGCATACGGTTTGGACATGTATGATGATTGAAAAGTCTAAGGCTTCTCGATTAATTGCTGAATTTTTCTCAATGGCTACACGACAATTTAACAAACAAGTTAAAACTTTCCAGTCAGATAACAGGATAGAATTTACTTGCCTCAAATCTTCCTTCTCACCACATGGTATTCTCCACCAGACGTCTTGCATGGATACACCCCAACAGAATGGACGGGTGGAGAGAAAAGATCACCACATATGGCTCAAGCTTGCTTGTTACGAGGGAGAATGTCAATAACATTATGGGGTGAAAGTGTGCTTACAGCAACACATTTGATCAACAAAAAACTGATGCCAATACTGAATGGGAAATCACCTTACGAAATTTTGTATGGGACTCCTCTAAACTACAGCATGCTGCGTACTTTTGGGTGTCTTTGCTATGCAAATTACAGAGGACAAGACAAAGATAAATTTGGAATGAGAAGTAGAAAATGTGTTTTTGTTGGATACCCATACGGTAGAAATGATGGCAATTTTATGATTTGGATAGTAATGAGTTCTTTGTGAGTAGAGATGTACGGTTTCATGAGGACACCTTTCCATTTGCAGATACACCAACGCACGTGTCAAGTTTCTCACTACTAGAAATCATCGATGATGATTGGATATTAACTGGTGTTACTAACGCACCTTTTGTACTTGGTCTGAGCTCATCAGTTACAGTTCTTGTGTCTAAAAAAATCCTGCACAAATTGTTGCTTCGACTGTATCTGATCCAGAAGCTGTCTCAGATGCAGTCTCTACAATAATTGAAACACCTACTCTTGTTACAACAACAGATACAGAAGCTTCTGTTGTTTCTACTGTACCTACAATTACTTCAACAGACCATGTGTTACCTACGAGTCAAACATAAGCTACTCAACTTGGCAAAGGGCAACGACAGCGAAAACCAGTGTAGTATTGAAAGACTATTTAACTGGCAATGTTCAAGCAACACCTTCTTGGCTCACATATTCTCCTCCAAATCAAAGTACCTCCAAAGGTCCTGGTAAGTCCACAAGATACCCTATTACAAAATATATGTCTGATACTGGATTTTCATATTTGCACAAAGTGTTTATGGCAACTATAGTGAACGGGAAAGAACCACAAAATTATAGAGATGCAGCTCTTGTCAAGGAATGGAGAGAAGCCATTGGTTTTGAAATAGCTGCTCTTGAAGATAATGGAACTTGGGAAATCACAACACTTCCGCTTGGTAAAAGAGCAATTGGAAGCCAGTTGGTGTACAAACTTAAGTATAAATCTGATGGGAGCTTAGAGCGTTACAAGGTGAGATTGGTTGCACTTCGTAATAAAGAAAAAGAGGGTACAAATTTTAATGAGATGTTTGCTTCTGTCGTTAAACTCACTACAGTTTTTTTCTACTTGTCGTGGCTGCTTCAAGTGGGAAGTGCACCAAATGGGCGTACATAACATTTTTCTTCATGGTGATCTCGAAGAAGAGGTATATATGCATCTCCCACCTAGTTTTAAAGCTACAGCTCCAAATCAGGTATGTCGTTTGCGTAAGTCCTTGTACGAATTACGTCAAGCACCACGCTTTTTGTTTGCTAAATTGGCGACATCACTCAAAAATTTTGGTCTCAAACAGAGTTATCCGGACTACTCACTGTTCTCTTATGTCAAGAATGGTATCATTTTACATATATTGGTATATGTTGATGATCTCATTATTGCTGAGAATAATTTGGGCGAGATATAACGGTTTAAAGAATACATGAGTTAGTGTTTTAATACAAAAGACCTAAGGAAGCTTAAGTATTTCTTAGGCATTGAAGTATCACGAGGACATGAAGGGATATGTTTATTACAAAAGAAATATGCACTTGATATAATTTCAGAAGTTGGTTTAACAAAGTCTAAACCAGTGGGTGTACTCATTGAATTGAATCACAAGCTAACTATTGTGTGAAGTCCAGCATTTAGAGATCCGCAAAAGTACAGACGCCTCACTGGACGACTTGTATACTTGTCCATAACACGCCCAAATATTGGTTATGTTGTTTATCTACTTACACAGTTTATGCAGACATCGTTAGTGGCTCATTGGGTGGCAGCCTTTCGCGTGGTGAGATACTTGAAAGGAACACCAACACAGAGAGTTCTCTTATGCAGGGACATTGATCTTAAAAGCACCGCTTATTGTGACTCTGATTGGGCTTCATGTCCCTTTACTTGCAGGTCATTGAGTATGTTTGTTGTTTTCTTAGGTTCTTCTCCGATCTCCTGGAAAACAAATAAACAACAGACAGTTTCAAACTCATCTGCAGAAGTAGAGTATCAAAGTATGGCATTTACCTTGCGTGAGTTAAAATGGCTAAAACAGTTTTGGCTTTGATCATCCGCAACCAATACAACTTTATTGTGACAGTCAAGCATCGATACATATTGCCTCAAATCCCATTTTTCATGAAGACGCACATTGAATGTGATTGTCATCATGTCCGTGACGAGTTCAAGACAACCTTATACACACAAAACATATCACAAGAAAGGACCAAGTCGCAGATATTTTAACGAAAGCTTTAACTAAGTCAGTTTTTGACCATTTGTTACGCAAGTTCGGTGTTAAAAGCTTCCTACCATTAACTTAACGGGGATAATAGAATATATGTATATAACATATTGTTAAGATAAGACTTGACCAGTTTAGAAAAGTACATTTTTGTTTAAATACGTTGTAAATGAGAAAATCAAGCATTTGGAGAATATTTTAAAGGCACCGATCTGTCCCTATGTGTTACTACAACTTTTTTTAACTAAAAAATAAACTTATAGCATGATAAAAAAAAATACACGTTATTCGCGTTATCTCGAAAACAGTTATATTGTCCAAATCTTAACAAAAGAAAAAGAAATATTAGACAAGTCATCGTCTACTGTCCCATTTTTCTTGTCCTCTAGGCAGAGTACCACGTTTTAGAGAAGGCCAACATATAATAATTTTAAATTTATATTAGGAGTCGGATTCGTGCTTTGCCGCACGGATACTCAAATTCTTTAAAAAGTTGTTTAAAATTATTTTAAATATTATGAAATTATAACTTTAATATATTATGAACTTTTAACTTATATTATATTAACCATTAATAGTTGTTGATTCCTTAATTTTTTTTCTAAAATTTAACACATAATAATTTTGTATCATCTTTTTTAAAAAATTATATAACGATAAATGAACTGACATAATAAACAAAAATATCTTTACAAAGAGATTTAGTATACATTTTAGATTATATCTAAAACAAAAAGTTACCATAAAAATCAAAATAGTTAGAATTTTATAAATATTAGTAATTTTTAGTTGATGTAAATATGATTATAACTTATATTCTTGTATGTATAAAAGTTAAATAATACAAAATTCAACAGTTAATAACCTCTAATCCACACAAAAATATAAATTTTTGAGGTATAATAGAAAGATGCTTTAAAAATAATATTTTAATTTTAAAATATAAAATACACACAATATAATAAAGAGACATAACTATAGATGAATAGTCGTAATAAATAAACACATGAAACAATATCTAATGTACATTTTAAATATATTATAACTGAAAAGATTTAACATTAGAAATGCAAAAAGTATTATTTAGAATTGTTTGAATATGATGAAAATTTAACTTATCATAAAATAATTTCCATAAAAGAAAAAAAAATACTTTTTGAGTAGTTATTGAGGGAAAAATACAATTATTAATTTAAAAAATACTGAAAAAGGAGAAAATAATTCGTTTGCAATGGCAAAAATAATTTGTGAGGGAAGTTTTTATTTTGGACATTGTAAGGGAAGTTAATATAAAAAATGATTTTTTTCTTCAATTCTTCTTCTTTTTATTTATAAATATTTTTATTAATAAATTAAATTTGTGTTAGTATTTATATTTGTCTTGAATAACTTCTATAAAATAAAATAAAAAACTAACTTCTAAGTTGTTATAAGTGAAAAGACACAAACCTATGAAAATGAAAAATATACCAATACTTTGACTATCAAAAAAATCTAACGATTTTAAAATTATGTTCTACTTTGACAAAAAAGAATTAAGTATTTACAGTTATGTAATGCTATAGCAAATGTAAAATTGTTGTTGTTATTGAAAAAGTAAATATTGAAAAGGAAGTATTTCAATTTGAAAAATATTTTCTTAATAAAGTATTATATATATATATATATATAATTGAATTAAGAAATTTTGGGTGGCACGTATATTGTATAGAACCCTATAACAAAGAAGAACACATAATTTAATTTGTAAAATACAATAATTATAGAAAGGAAAACCATTAATAAATTTAATTTTTTTCAAAATTGGAAAAGTTCTTATATTATTTCTTTTGTAAGAAATTGATTATAATGACAACTATATTTGGTTTTGATTTTGATTATTATTTAAGTGAATAATATGCTTCTAATCTATTAGTTATCATTTTTAATATATTTTTATATTATGTGATATTTTATTTTTATTAGCTAAAATCTAATTTATTTGAATTAATCAAATCTTGAAATAAAATGGATAACTAAATTTTAAACTTTATAGGGGATAAAAATAGATTTTAAAAGGTGTAATCATTTCTTAAAGAAATGTATCTAATAATGAAAAGATGTAATGAAAAGACAACCTTAAGAACCTTACTGATATGAATTCATCTAATCCCAAAACAAAATCAATAACTTAATTTCAAATTTTGAAGAGATTGAAACCAACACTCACTAGAAGACAATTGTGAATTCATCAAACCAATTCCAAAACAAATTTCTAAAGTGTATATAAATTATTCCAAAAGATGTAATTAAAAAGATATAATGAAAACAGTATAGGCATGTGTTGTGAAACGGTTTCACTTTCACGCAGAGAAAAGTTTTTGATTGTTTTTAAATTTCATCGGTGATTTTCTTCGGCCAGCGTTGGCCTTGTCAGCGTCGGTTGGCCTCTATTTTTTCTTTTCCGTTCTGCTTATATATAATTAGTTTTTACAGTTTTTTTGACACCCAATATGGGGAATCGACAAAATCGAAGACGTAGCTTTTTATTCCTTGTGATAGTGGTATTGAATTCGGTGAATTCAGTCAAGTTATTGGACTCGTAATTACAACAGTTTCTGTATGGAGTGGCGGTAATTTTATGTTTCGGTGAAGGGAAACATAATTTGCGCAAGGGAGGAAAGGGGAGTTTGCGATTTAATCGATTATTTTGGTCTCGCTTTTTCCGTTGCTCTGCGACGGAGATCATTTTTGGCTGCTCCACCATAGTAATTCCAATATTTTGTGTTGAGTGCTTGTCAATGCTAATAGATGATGTTGATATTGTGATTGTTTTTGGGCGTCAATGCAAGTGGTTGTTGGCGTTCCAACGATTAATACAAATCCATTTGGATTTGATGTGTGAATTATGACCGGAATGAAAGCCACTTTGGAGGCAACGCATTGAAAAGAGACTAACCATATGTGGTTTTACTCAGGTTACTTTGAAGAAAAAGGTTACAACATCAAGCACGATAGACTATGTACATTATCAAGATCTAGGCAAAAGTACAACGATAACAAATCCAATTAAGTTCATTAAGGTAATGCCAAAGGAATTTTGGAATCTCAGCTATATGTTGTTAGCCAACATAGAGTGTATGAAGGAGGGTCTTTACAGATGCACTCTGTTTGTCCAAACTTGCATTCAGAAAGCAGGGTTAACCCACTCCATCATCGAAGCAATAATTTCCCATACTTGCAAAAAACGGTTGTACTTATGTATTTTGTATGTAATGCTGTGTTTTTAAAATTTTATGTACCAAAACAATGTATCCTTATGTTCTTAATAAAAATCATTTAGACGGGAAAAAATGTAATAAAAATTTACTACGTACATTGCTTTTCGCCATAATTAAATAATTACAATACGAGACATGACTAAAGGAGATTGAAACAAAATTTGAAAATTTCTTCTCAAGAAATTTTTCAAGTTTTGTTTCAATCGTATATACACTTTAGAAATATTATTTTGGAATTGGTTTTGATGAATTCAGAATTGTCTTCTAGTGAGTGTTGGATTCCAACCTCTTCAGAATTTGACATTTATTTATTGATTTTGTTTTAGGATTAGATGAATTTATATCAACAAGGTTCCTAAGGTTGTGTCTTTTCATTATTAGATACATTTCTTTAAGAAATGACCATACCTTTTAAAATCTACTTTTATCCCATATAAAATTTAAAATTTAGTTATCAATTTTGTTTTGAGATTAAAAAGTGTATATAAATTATTCCAAAAGATGTAATTAAAAAGATGTAATGAAAACTTACTACGTCAATTGCATTTTGCCATAATTAAACAATCACAATAACTCACATGACTAAAGGAGATTGAAACAAAACTTCAAAAATTTCTTGAGAAGAAAAAAATTATGATTGAAATTACTTATTTTAAAATGATAAAATTATGTAAAATAAGTATAAAGGATTGAATATCTACATTCACTACAAAAATTGTGAATTAGCAAACCAATTGCAAAAACATGGTTGTAAAATGGATATAAATAGATTTCAAATGGTGTGATTGGAAAGATATAATGAAAAGTCACAACCGTAAAATAGAGGGATACAACCGTAGATCGTATTTATTCAATAAAATACATTTATTTTTAAATGAAAAGTTATAAATAAAGAGATACAACCGTAGATCGTATTTATTAAGATTATTATTATAGATAGATTACTGAATTTATAATTCTTCACATTTAATTTATATTATCACGTATTCAACTTGATAGATAAAATTATTTCGATTGTCTGATATAGACGAAACTGTAAAATTAAGAGTGATATATTTTATGTCAAACAATTAGAATAATAAGGCTCGGTGCATAGCGAAAACTTATTTCAAAACTGTTGAGGTTTAAATTCTTGATATCCGTAGTGTTTGCATCTGGATTCGGATAATGAAAACATGGATCCGAGTATAAAGAAAATCCCAGATATTTGATCCGTGCCCAGGGGTAGTTTGAACTTGTGTAATATAAGGAGATTATGCAGCCAACTGTTTTAAAGTAATGTGTTTCACTATATAAGCTTATTCAATACAATTTGTTTCTATAAAGTTATTCATCTTCCTCTCTACAGAAGCAAAAATGTTTGAAGTGAACAACATTTCTTCAAGCATAGTACAACCAGAACATATAAACCAATTGTGTCGGCAAAATATCCATCTAACTCCACATGATCTTGACCTTCTTTACCTTTTTAATCCACAAAGAGGTCTTCTCTTCCCTAAACCTGACCGATAACCCATATCATTCCTCGATTAATTGCCTCACTTTCCACTGCCTTAGATATTTATTTCCCATTCGCAGGTCGTCTCGTCAAGGTAAACAATCATGAGAACAGTACGGTGTCGTTTTACATAGACTGTGATAGTTTGGGTGCCAAATTCGTCCACTCTAAAGCCGAATCTGTCACCGTGAATGATATCCTTCAATCTCATGGCTCTGTTCCTGATTTTGTTAAGCATTTCTTCCCTGCGAACAATGTCGCAAGCTGTGACGCTTTTCTATCGGAGCCCTTACTTGTGGTGCAAGTCACTGAGAGAAAAGATGGAGTTTTCATTAGTTTTGGTTATAATCATATGATGGCTGATGGTTCTTCATTCTGGAAGTTCTTCCACACTTGGTCCAAGATTTGTCTGAACGGGTTAGTTGCTAATGTTCAGCCTATTGTTCTCAAAGATTGGTTCCTTGACAGGATCGATTACCCGGTACGTATTCCAGTTTTGGTGATGGACTCACTACCACATTGTGAAGTGTTAACTAAATAGATTGTTTTTCATTTCTCAAAAAAGAAAATTTCAGATCTTAAAGCTGAAGCCGACAATGAGATTGGTCTGAAAGTCTCGTCTCTTTAAGTGGGTTCTGCATATTTATGGCGATTGATCATTACGAGCAGTGGTCTAAATCGAGAAGAAGAAACGCAATGTAAAGTAGCGGCGGATATGAGACAGAGGCTAAACCCTCCTCTAAAGAATGAGTGTTTTGGGAAAGTAACCGATCTCACTACGGCTACAATTACTGTTGGAGAGCTGTTAAATCATGGTTTAGGCTGGACTGCTTTGCAAATAAGTAGATCGGTGTGGTCAAAAACGAATGAGAACTTTAGAAACTATGCAGAGAATTGGGTTAGAAATGTTAAGATCCCAAAACCAGGAAGTGGGAGTAATGTGGCTGAAAATTCTTTTATCATCGCAAGCTCTCCTTGGTTTGAAGTGTATGACCATGATTTTGGTTGGGGAAAACCGAATGCGGCTCGGGCTGTACCGGCTTATGTTATTACTGGTGGTATACTATATAAGGAAATGATACTATTGTAAATGTATAATGTCTAGAGTAACATACGATACATGTGTATATATTGTGTACATTCACCATCTAATAGAATCATTCAGTATTATTTCATATATGGTATCAGAGCCGATCGACTCCTAAACCTAGATAGATAGCCGCCCTCTTTCTTTTTGAATTTCTTATCTTCTTCGTTTCATCTCCATGGCTACTGAATCACCTATTGACTCCAACGAGGAAGTCATTATCTCTTAACACACAAATCTCTTGAATGTCAATATGACAAATGTCACCAAATTGACTTCATCCAACTTCCTCATGTAGAGTAGACAAGTCCACGCTTTGCTCAAAGGTTACAATCTGGCGGGTTACATTGACGAATCCACCATGGTGCAACTCCAAATCCAGCCTTTTCTACTTGGCAGAGACAAGACAATCTGCTTTACAGTGCATTGTTAGGTGTTATTTCCAACTAGATTCAACATTGCTTGCCACGACAACCACATCAGCTCAGATTTGGGAAACACTAGTCTGCTACATATGCTTTACCTTCTCGTGGTCATATGAAACAGATTCGACAACATATCAAAAATGAACAAAAGGTAATCGGTCCATTCATGAATACATCCAGGGTTTTAGTACTCGATTTGATCAACTAACGCTTCTCAGAAAGCCTCTAGATCATGAAGACCAGATTGAATACATCCTTGAAGGATTACTAGAGGAATACAAAATTGTGGTTGATCAGGTTGAAGGTCGCGATTCACCACCCACTCTTACTGAGCTACATGAGAAACTCATTAATCATGAGTTGAAGATTCAAGCTGCTGCTTCCATTGCTACTATGCTGCCAATCTCTGCAAACGATGTCACATACAGGAAAAATTCCAATCGCAATCAGTCTCGTTCTTACTCCAAGGATGATGATTCTGGATCTAACTTTCCATACCAACAACAATCGAGCTCCAACTCTGGAAAACTGATCAACGGACTTCATGTGGATACCAAGGAAAGTGTCAACTATGTGGTATCTTTGGTCATAGTGCACGCCGGTGTCCTCAGCTTCCTGGAAATTACCAACCACCTGCACCATCACACTCATCATCCCAATGGCAACCACGAGCCAATGTAGCCACCGCATCTGGTTACAGTCCAAATAATTGGATCCTTGATAGTGGAGCGACACACCACTTGACTTCTGATCTCCAAAACCTATCAATTCATCAGCCGTATATGGGTGGAGAAGAAGTCACCATCGCTGATGGAACCACGATAGCCATCTCACAATCGGGTTCTTCTACCCTTTCTACTTTACATCATCCACTAAATCTCCATGATATTCTCTATGTACTGAATGCTCACAAGAACTTGATGTCTATATATCCATTATGCAATGCTATTGGTGTTTCGGTTCACTTCTTTCCTGATTCATTTTAGGTGAGGGATCTCTGCTCAGGGGTCTTGTTTCTCTAAGGCAAGGTTGAAGATGAGCTGTATATGTGGCCGCGGAAATCACCCACCTCCATGACCTTCTATGCCTCACCTTCACCAAAGACCACCTTTCACTCATGGCACTCTCGCCTTGGTCACCCCTCTTTATCGATTTTAAACACTCTTGTTTCTCAGTTTTCACTTCCTGTTTCTCCTTCTTCAAACAAAACTTTTACGTGTACTGATTGCTACATTAATAAATCCCACAAACAGCCTTTCTCGAATAATACTCTTTCATCATCAAAATCGCTTGAACTAATTTACACAAATGTATGGACATCTCCTCAAATCTCGCTAGACAGCCACAAGTACTATGTCATCTTCATTGATCAGTTCACACGATGTACATGGTTCTATCTACTCCACACCAAATCTCAAGTCAAAGATGTGTTTATGGCGTTTAAATCTCTGGTGGAGAATCGATTCACACCAAAATATGCACCTTGTACTCTGACAATGGTGGTGAGTACATCGCCTTACGACACTTTCTCACCTCTCATGGAATTACTCATCTCACTACACCACCTCATACTCCGGAACACAACAGAATGGCGGAAAGAAAACACAGGCACATTGTTGAAAATGGCCTCACACTCATGATGCAAGCTCAAATACCAACAGAGTATTGGACTTACGCTTTTCAAACTACAGCGTACTTGATTAATTGATTGCCAAAAATTGTCATTGGTAACATCTCTCCCTATGCTAAGTTGTTCGGCCATAATCAAAATTATCTGAAGCTACGAGTATTTGGCTCTCTCTTTTTTCCATGGCTTCACCCATATGGTCCCAACAAACTCGCCAACAGATCAGTACCTTGTGTCTTTCTCGGCTATTATCCCAGGCAGAGTCCCTATTAGTGCTTAGATCACACCAATGGCCGCATTTACACATCTCGCCATGTTCATTGACGAAAATTGCTTCCCTTTTTCTCACACTACCACCAATTCACCTGCAAACAAAAACCCAGAACCAGAATTTCACTCACACAATACAATAAGTCCTATACCTCTAAAGCCCCATATACAGCTTCTCCCTCCATCGCCTACGACACAACAATCACCATCGGACTCGGATTCTTTGCATGAACCTCTGCTCGAAGCAGCTCCGTCGTCCTCTACAAACAACAACGACAGAGAGACAGTGGATTCTGGTGGGCCAAATCACATTCAGGCCCAACTCTCAGATTCTTAGACTTCACACAACGGGCATATTTTAGAAAGTGAAGGCCCAGCTCAATTAAGTCAACAAATGGCCCAAACCACTAATGTTTTATCCTTGCCAAATGATGCAGGTTTGCAGACGGAATCTGTCGCCACTGCAATTTCACCAGTGGAGAATGCACATCCTATGCGTACATGAGCTAAGAATCGCATCACAAAGCCAAAATTCAAGCTCAATCTGTCCGCAATATCGATGGAAACACAAGCAAAAGGAACCAAAAACCTTACGACAAGCACTCAAAGATCAAGATTGGTAATGCAATGACAAGTGAGTATACAGCTGTAATTCGGAATCACACATTTGATCTTGTTCCACCAAAACCAGGACAGAACGTCATCCTAACCAAATGAATCTACACACTGAAATATAAACCTAATGGGACTATAGACAGATACAAAGCAAGGCTTGTAGCCCGTAGTGACAATCAGGAATTTGGAAAAGATTACAAGGAGACATTCAGTCATGTGGTTAAAACTACAACAGTTCGACTAGTGCTTGAGATTGCAGTTGGCAGAAACTAGGATATCAAACAGCTAGATATCAACAACACTTTTCTTCAAGGACATCTCACGGATGAGGTCTATGTTACACAGACTCTAGGATTTGAAGACAAGACACATCCCAATTACGTATGTCGCCTCCGCAAGGCCTTATATGGATTGAGACAAGCACCACGTGTGTGGTATGAAGAGTTGCGATTGTTTCTCCTTCATATAAGATTCATCAACTCCTACGCAGATGTCCTGGTATTTGTCTACACAAAACATACTGATCTGGTCTATATATTGGTATATGTCGATGACATAATTGTTACAGGAACCACTTCTCAACTAGTCTGTACACTTCTCAACATACCGTTTGCTCAATTCTCTCTCAAAGACATGGGTGATCTCAGTTACTTTCTCGGTGTCAAAGAAACCAGAACAGCAAACGGTATGCACCTCCATCAACGAAAATATATTCTGGACTTACTGCACAAAACAGACATAGAAGATGTGAAACCTGTCTCAACACCACAAGCCATGACACCAAAGTTATCTCTCACATCAGGTACATGTCTGTTTGATGAGAGGGAATATAGAATGGTTGTTGGAAGCTTGCAGTGTTTGTCATTCACTCGGCTAGACATTAGCTACACTGTCAATAAACTGTCTCAATACATGGACTGCCCAATGGATATTCTCTTGCAAGCGGTCAAGAGGATTCTTTGATATCTTATTGGTACACTTACTCACGGAATTTACATACGCTCTAACTCCAACCCAACTCTTCGTGCATTTTCAGATGCGGATTAGGCAGGGGATCCAAATGATTATGTATCTACTACATCATACATTGTTTACGTTGGGAGAACACCAATTTCGTGGTCATCAAAGAAGCAAACTGGAGTAGCCCGATCATCGACAAAAGCTGAATACAGGGCTATTACAGCAACAACAGTCGAGGTCCGATAGGTTTGCTCTCTCCTCATGGAGTTACACATTCACTTACCAGTCCTGCCGGTCATCTATTATCTTGGCACCACTTATCTTTGTGCGAATCCGGTGTTTCACTCTCGGATAAAACATATAGCCCTCAATTATCATTTTGTCCGCAACCTGATCCGCGCTGGAGCTATCTGCGTTACACACATATCCACGAAGATACATCTAGCGAATGCTTTGACCAAGCCACTCACCAAACCACGATTTGAAGAAATAACAAGCAAGATTGGAGTTACTTCAGTACTTTCATCTTGAGGGGGAGTATATGGAAATGATACTATTGTAAATGTATAATGTCTAGAGTAACATACAATACATGTGTATATATTGTGTACATTCACCATCTAATAAAATCATTATGTATTAATTCATATATACTAGTTATGTTTCGCGGAGTTGAAGAGGGGACTATTGATGTTCATGCGACCTTAAGTTCTTCCCTCTGGTCTGATGTACTAGTGAACCTATTGACCAATGAATGATATGGTTGGTTAATAAGAATAAATCTGAATAATTCTTAATGTGATATTAATTCAACATGTAATCTATAGCTTAATTGAGACTATATTCGCTACGTATTATAGAATCCTTCCCGCATAGATTCTTAATTAGTTCTTCATATGTGAGGTACTTATACTAGTTTTTAGTTCTGGCTTCAGTCTTGTTTTGCGATGACTTTGATAAGAGGTTTTAAGATTACATTTTTCGAGTTTCTATCCTACTCATCTCGTTTTCTGTGTTTCTATTTTGTAGCTTCTATTTTGTAGTTCCTATAAATAACTACGTGTTTTGCTGGCTTATATATTCAACTTTGTATTTATTTCTTTTCAGACACAAAAGGCATTAGTACTGTGAGAGTATGGTGCTTATATATTTCAACTTTGTATTTGTTTTTGGTCTACTTTCAGACAGATAAGCAGTGTGAGAGGTTATGAAATTTTAGATTCTGAGGTTATGAAATTACTATATGACTTGGTGTGTTTGCTTCTGTTTTGTTTTGTGGTTACTGAATTAGGTTCAAATAAGCTTAGTAATATGTTATTGAATTGAGATATAAGTATTTGCCATTTTTATGACAAGGCTTGTAGATAGTTCTGGTTTTGAGTGTCAAATTCTCCATAAGTCTTCTGAAATCCCTGATTGGTTTAAAATTATAAGATTCTTTGCTGGTTTTTTTAGAATTTTGTTGAATTCTGAATCTGTTCTATGTTGGAGAGTATTGAACTCACTTAGCTTTGTGTACACTCTGATTTTTGTATTTAAAAATCGAGCTATGCCACAATGCAAGTAATGTGATTCTTGAGTGGTTTCAAGCAACATATTCATTCTGATGATATTATCGCATGTTATTTTATCTGGTAGAATCTAAGTGGTTTTATATGAGTTTAATTGGTATATTTTGAGATTCTGAGATATCTAGTTTCTTGAACTTATATTTAGCTACATATTGGATTTCATAGTTAAATAGAAAGTCCATATATGATCAATTGTTCTCTGAAACATTTAAGCTACATATACAATTATGTTTATTACTTGACTATGAATCGACTTTGTATATATATGGTTAATGAATTTTGATTTCCTTCGATTACTAGAGGTCTACATTGTTCATTTGTTATGTTAATCAGTTCAGCTTAAGAAACTCTTTCGCATATTATTTTTTTGTGAATCGATTGGGTATATGGCACCTTGTACTAATTCTATAAATTTTCTATTGTAAGTGTTGCTGAGTGCAATTAAGAGATTTTGAAGATGAACCATACTCTTACCTCACGCAGGCACATGTTAGTAATCACAAGTTTTTGTTTGAGTTTATGTATGATAACTAGTATTGTATGGATGTATAGTACTTTTCTGTTTTGCTACATAAAGTATTTGTTAGTGTTCTGTCACAATGATGCTTGTTATGACAAATGTGATAGCAATTACAGTTGACTTTTAGTTGTTAGTTTTGGAATCCTTTTTATTGTGTGATTAAAAGTAGGTTATAGTTTAAAGATTATGACAAATGTGATAGCAATTACATTTGATTTTACTTGTGATTATATGCCAGTATATTTATCTATTACAATCTCTCTTTGTCTATTATCATATGTGTGTAATTGTTCATTTGTTGTGTGGTTAAAGTTCTGTATAATTGGTTTTAAACATGCGAAAACGTGTTTCATGTAACTGTTTGGCATTAGTTCATGTATGAGTTTGAGATATTTTTTAATTTGTCTGGTTTTAGTTTGGGTTAAAACAGAAAATGGTGCACAAGGATTGGGTACAGCTTTGCAGGTAAGTTATGTTATTATATAGGTTAGGTTTCAGTTAAGGGCTTGTAGTTCACTAGTCTTCCTTTCTTTGTATCATGAAGAGTTGATCCTGCATATAAGATAAGAGCTTCTCAGTTTGTAAGGGCAGTGGCTGCGGATATAGGGGGCATAGATATGATTGTATATCCTTGTATTGACTGTCGTAAAATGGACTATCACTTAAGAAGTGTAGTCGTGTTTGGCAAAGATTGAAAAATGGACGAAGATTGGTGAAGACATCAAGACTATTCTTTGGAAATTTGCGCAGGTTACAGTTTTTTTACACTTTCCTTTAGTGAACTACTATAGTCTTTTTAATTTAAATGTCTTCTTTTTAGGTTGTATATCCTAATAGGCAAAGTTTGAGTTAACGAAAGAATATTAAAAGCTTGGTGTGTTTAAACAAATGGGCTGTTTATGGAGGGCATCAAAATCATGCATGGTCTCTGATATCAATAAAGCTGAAATTACTCACAAAAGGATGAATCTGAGACCAAAGAATATCGATTCGATGTCTCCTACTGACTCTTATGGTCAGAAATTTGCAGACACTGGTATGTAATCTCCTACGAAGATACTAGCTTCATAGTCTACTGTTCGAAGATCTCTGGTATGTATACAGTTCTGATTTTGAATATAAAGCTTTCTAATTTCATTCTCTCTTTTCATTTGATTCTATTGGTAAACATGGCAGCATAAACATGGACATCATGTTATAAAAGAAAACCAGAAATATATGTTGATGGATATTGGTAGCAAGAAGTAGATTGTTTCAAAGGGTCGTGTGCATTCAATTGACCCACAATAGAAGTTACATTTTGTTCCATTAGTGGCTAATGCAGCTAGAATTTGGGTGGACGTGGTCAAAGTAGATGATGCAGCAGTTTCGAGACAATTAGATGAAATTGAGTATATGAAAGACGCTATTGGTTCGTCTATAACTTGGCCAATGCATAAATTGGTGGTCTTTTGAAATAAAGAACAAGGGTAAGTAACATTTTTATTATACCGGTTGTGCTTGAGTTTTATTTTTGATGGTGATTATCAAAATTGATATACATACATTCTGATTGTGGCAAGGGGGGAATGAAGAAACTCTGGTCATGCTTAGCAAGTACTTATTACTTGACTAAGCTAACTTAAGTGTAATCTGTCTTGAACATGTTAAATTCAGACCTTTTTCATGTTGGTTGAATGGGTTACAAACTTCTGCCATGTAGAATTCAAACCCAATAAATATTTTATTGAACAAATGTGTTGATTATACCAATTCATCCAATTTTACTTATTATGCAGAATATGATAAATCAGATAACAATATAGATAGCTTAATGAAATATATCCAATAGTGAGAAGAAAATTTTATAATCTAATATCATAGCAATAATAATTAGCTATCACATTGTTTAATATAGCATATGTTAGTGATGTAACAAACTATAATACAGCGTCACATAACTGTTATTGTACAAAGAACTAATATAGCACATCAACTAGGATATCGTAATTTTAATTTGAAAATGTAGAAGCGCCATAACAACAAATATAACAGCACACAAGGCTGGCTATAATATCTTACTTAACATATCATAGACAAATAATGCTATCATATATGGCAAACCTACCATAGGTGCCGATGTCATGGCATTTAGTTAAAAGTATATAACATCTATAATAGCATAATTTTTGCGCTAACAATGAACATTTTTCTTGTAGTGACAAAAGCTCTAAAATGTCAAACTCCTTTTGTGAATTAAATGGGAAGAAGGCTATATATCAAGCACTTAAAGATTTTTGGTTGTGTTGCTATGCAAAAAAAATCGATGGTCCACATGGTCCACACCTCAAGAAGCTCAATGATAGAACAAGGATTATGATCAATCTTGGATCAGAACCAGGTTCCAAAGCTTATAGACTCTATGATCCAATCTTGAAGAAAGTGATTATGAGTAAGGATGTAATAATCGATGAAGAAAAATCATGGGATTGGATCTCTACCAAGGAAACTGATGGTGAACTGGGAATGTTCAAGATCCATCAAGAAAATCTTGGATGAAAAGAAAACAAGAAAGAAGATGATCTTGATGAACAAGAAAATAACCTAGAATTTCCCGATGGTGAAGAACTGATAAATCAAGTAGAAGACAATGTTGATGATGATGAGAATTACAGCAAACGATCCACCCGTTACTCGATATGGTCGCACGATTTCAAGACCAAGATATATTGATGACTATGTGTTATTGGATGAAATAGAAGGACAGAATTTAATAATAACCATAGATGGAGAACCAGAAAATTTTGGTGAAGCCAAGGATCTAGAAGAGTGGATTGATGCAATGAAAGTCGAGATAGATTCAATCATCAAAACTGGAACTTGGGAGCTTGTTGATAAATCTGATGGAGTAAAACCTATTGGTTTATAGTGGATCTTCAAGATTAAAAGAAATGAAGATGGCTCAATAAAAAAGTACAAATCAAGACTAGTAGCAAAGGGTTATGTGCAACAACATGGTATCGACTTCAAGGAAGTTTTCGCACCCGTTGCTAGAATCGAAACCATATGAGTACTCACTGGACTTGCTGCTACAAATGGCTGGGAGATTCACCATCTATATGTAAAAACAACCTTCTTGAATGAAGAACTAAGTGAGAAATTCTATGTGAGCCAACCGGAAGGAGTCATAAGTAATGGAGGAGAAAACAAATTTTATCAGTTAGACAAGGCTTTATATGGTCTACAACAAGGTCCAAGAGCATGGAATGTAAAAATTTATTATGTACTAAAGGAGATGAACTTCAAAAGGTGTGTAAAGGAGTCAACGATTTACATAAAGAAAGAGAAGAATGACTTACTTATTGTAGTCATCTATGTTGATGATCTCTTTGTTACCGGAACAACACAATGAATCATAAAGCAATTCAAGAGTGATATGTCAAGAGAGTTTGAAATGTCGGATCTTAGTAAGCTAACATATTATCTTAGAATTGAGGTGATTCAAGGTGATGATGGGATACAAATTAAACAAGAAGGATATGCCTAAAGAATCTTAAGGATACAAAGATGGATTCGAGTAATGCAGCTCAAGCACCAATGGAGTTGAATTTGAAGCTCAAAAAATGAAACCGAGATTGATGCCATGGAGTATAGAAGAACAATTGGATGATTGCGATATTTAGTTCACACAAGACCAGACATAGCATATGCCATAGGCGTATTAAGTTGATATATGCAAAGTCCAAGAGAATCACATGGAAAAGCACTCAAACATGTCTTAAGGTACATCAAAGGAACAACAAACTTTGGTGTACACTTTAAGAAAAACATGTCAATCATTGGGTATAGTGATACACTACAGGAAAACATGTCATATTGTGATCAAAAAATTGTGACCAAAATTTTAGTTAACATAATTATGACCAAAAATCTATCAATTCTTAATAAATTAAATATTTGGTCATTAAATAATCAAAATATTTAGACCAAGAGAAATGGTTTGGTATATTATCAAAATATTTTGACCATTTTTTAACAATTAATATATACACTACTATAAAATAACTCAACTTTGACCATAATTATAATCATAAATTGGTCAAGAACAGTTATTTGACTAATTTTTTATCAAAACCGAAAGGCCATAAATCGTTGGTTGAAAATTTATGTTGGTCAAAAATTAATCAAAAGAACTAATTATGACCAATTTATGATTATAAACATGGTCAAAATTAAGTGGTTTTCTAGTAATGATAGTAGTCACAACATTGATGTTGATAGTGGTAGAAGCACCACCAGCCATGTCTTCTACCTTGCCTTATCTCCGATCACTTGGACATCACAAAAACAATCGACGGTTGCCTTATCCTCTTGTAAAGCTGAATTCATGGCTGCCACTAAAGCTGCAAACGAACAATATGGTTTAATGAGTTAATGTTTGTAGATGAAGACAAGAAGGTCAAGCTAAAGATCGATAACAAATCAGTCATTTCACTCACAAAGAACTAGTCTTCCATGGATTAAGTAAACACATTCTCTCAACATATCATTTTATTCGAGAGTGTGTGGAGAACAGTCCAATTGAAGTTAAGCATGTAGCTGGTGAAGAACAAAAGGCTGACATCTTCATAAAGCTTTTAGGAAAAATCAAGTTTAAGAAAATGAGAGACGAGATAGCTGTCATATCATCCATCTCGGAGTTCAAATCAAAATTACAGGGGTGAATGTTGGATAATTCCTTAGCTTTGGCCATAATATCATGTAAAATAGGATAAGATTTATGTAAATCATAATAGATTAGAGAGATTAACCTAGTCTATAAAATAAGTCTTTTGAAGAGTTGTTTGTTAAGACATTAAGTTGAAATTATTTGGTTAAGTTTTGAGGTAATATGATTTCAATCAATAGGAGACTGGTTTGCAAGTCATTTTGAAAACTAGGTAAGTATTAAAAGAATTTATAGTTACCATTATAATGTAAATTTGGTTGGTTTGATTATTAATTTTGTGGAAAACGAGAATCAAAAAGTCTTTTAAAATATAGATATACATTGAGAGCCGAAATCTCTTAGAGCAACATTATTGGTGGTATCTTAAAGTGGAGTTCTTAGAGTTAAAAGTTGTATTTTTGTGGATAATTTTTATGTAGGATCAATGGGGAGTTCTCAAAGTGGGGTTCTTAAGAACAAAAAAAATGAGAGAGAGTAAAAAGATAAGAGAGAGTAAAAAAGAGGAGAAAGAATCAAAAGATGAGAGAGATTAAAAAGGAGAGAGGGTAAAAGAGGAGAGAGAGTAAAAAATAAGAGAGAGAATGAAAAGATAGACAAAGTAAAAAAGATGAGAGAAACTAAAAAAGATGAGAGAGACTAAAAGAGGAGAGAGAGTAAAAAAATGAGACAGAGTAAAAAAGAGGAGAAAGAGTCAAAAGATGAGAGAGAGTAAAAAACAGGAGAAAGAGTGAAAAAGAGGAGAGAGTAAAAAAGAGCAGAAAGACTAAAAAGATGAGAGAGACTAAAAAGAAGAGAGAGAGTAAAAAGATGAGACAGAGTAAAAAAGGAGAAAGAGTCAAAAGATGAAAGAGAGTTAAAAAGAGAAGAGAGAGTGAAAAAGAGGTGAGAGTAAAAAAGGAGAAATGGTAAAAAAAGTAGAGAGAGTTAAAAAGAGGAGAGAGAGTAAAAAAGGAGAAAGGGTAAAAAGAGGTGAGAGAGTAAAAAAGAGGAGAGAGTGAAAAAGAGAAGAGAGAGTAAAAAAAGAGGGTAAAAAGAGGAAAGAGAATAAAAAAGAGGAGAGAGGGTAAAAAGATGAGAGAGAGTGAAAAGATGAGAAAGAGTAGAAAAAGATGAGAGAGTAAAAAGATGAGAGAGAGTAAAAAGATGAGAGAGAGTAAAAAGATGAGAGATAATAAGCTTTTTAATAATAAAATAATCTAAGAGACTCATTAAGAGAGTCTCTTGAATAAGAAATAATCTAAAAACTCTTAAGAACTCCTTGATAATGGTGGCTTTATGTAATTGTGGCTAAAATAGTTCCAGTCTTTGGGCCATATTTACACTAAGTCGTACAGTGTCACATTCATGTGAAACAATGGCTCTAATGTCACCTTTCACAAAAACACAATCTTAAATGCCATCAGTGATTTTTTTTTTTATCAATTTTTTATAACAAAAACTGTGTTAAAAGACAAAAAAAGATGGAGTTCCATTTAATTACAATTCAATCTTACCCGCCCGTCCAAACCCGACCCAAATAAAACCCTGCCCAATTAAAACCCACCCAAAATAAAACCTACCCAAATTAAAAGCCGGCCCACTTATGATCCGACCCATTAAACTGATCCACCCAAATTAAAACCCTAAACTAATCAGGGATCCCAATTTTTTTGATAGAGGTCACGGTTCTGAAACTTGAAAGGAGATTGGAGGCGGACGATTTGGCCGAAGACGAGTTGGCGAGAGGAGAGACACCGACGGTTATCAACGAGAAGGATGAGAATGTTTACACGACCAAGGTACCGTCACTTTTGCTGGATTCCACTTTTGCTCATGTCTGTTTCTTTTGTATGCTTGATTCTTGCTTATGTAGATTCGAAATTAAAGTCTATAGAAAGTTATAGAGTTGTGATTTTATATGTATTTCGATTGTTCTAAGTGCAAAATTTTGTAATTGGTTTTTGGTTTGTGTAAATCAAGCTTTCTGTTTGTATTATCTTCGGCCAAGCTTTTGAGAGGCATCGATGCTTTTTCCTTAATCCTTAATCTCTCTATTTTCCTTGATTCTTGCTTTCTGTTTGTATTATCTTCGGCCAAATTGATTCATCTGTTTACTGTTTCCATTTACAAACTGTTATTGTGTGCTTAAACTTCAATTGGTTTTGTTGTAAATTGATAATCGTTAAAATGGAGTTTTTTTTGTTTTGTGTTTTCAGTGATGGTTCCAATAAGAGATGCTAGTGGGGTACGTGATACAAAAGTGAAAAATAAGAAGAAAGATAAGAGTAAGATGACTAAGAAGAAGGATTGGGATAAGAAGAACGAAGAACAGATAGAAAAGGATAAAGTAGACAAAGTATTTGCTGATGGTAATGGAGAGGAAGGAGAGAAAAAGGACGATGCTGCTTCTGGAGAAGAATGAGAGAGCAGAAAAGAAGAAGATGACAACACGACAAAGGTACAATTAGAACAACTAGGATAATTATGTATTGTTATCAAGGTACAAGTAAAACAACTAGGACAATCAACGGTAAACTTTTGATTTTGTTTATTTATTTATTTTGCAGGATTTATCTGATGATGTTTCTGATAGAGGAGAGGTGGAGAAAGGAGATAATGATAAAAAAGATGACATGAGTAAGGTACATTTAGAACAATTAGGAAAATTGTGTATTGTTTTGTGTACAATTAGTATAATTTAGTACGGCCAGAAAGTTTTAAGATTCTTGTTTTTTGATCTTGCAGGATAAATTTTATGATGAAGCTGATAAATTAGAGGTGAGGATAGAAGATAAAGACAAAGATTCTCGGGGAAAAGGCATTCAGAAGGTAATGTATTTTTTATGGTACAACTCTTGTTTTGGTACAAGTGATACAAATGGTACAGCTATACACGAATTAATGTATTAGTACCAATGGTACAACTCTTGTTTTGGTACAAGTGGTACAAATATAAGTTCTGTTTATGGTACAAGTGGTACAGCTATAGACGAATCAATGTATTTTTTTGGTATTTGCAGGATACCTCTACTGATGATAGCTCTGATGATGAGGAAGATTCCCGCCCACTACAGCCAGAGAAAATGCATTTTGAACCAAGTGAGTACACCAAATCTGTTAGGATAGGAACTAGGTGTAATGTGCAACAGACAGTGCAGTTTCTAGAACAGTTACCTCAGAACTGAAATGGCTAAGAGAGAATGAGCAATTTAAGCATGTATTCCACATGCCGATGGAGCAAAATCACCAAGTCTAAGGCATGTGGATGCTTATGCTACAGACAACTTGCACTGAGGCAGAAAAAGAGTGCTGGTTTTTGGTGAATGGAAGGCTGATAAGGTATTCCATTACAGAGCACGCTCTTTTAACCAGCTTTAATTGCAAAGAATACCCTGCAAACTGGAAGAAGTTGGGTGGTTTGGAATTTTCAAAAAGGGTGTTTAAGAAAACGAAAGGAATAAAGACTAGAGAAGTAGAAAAAATGCTCGAGAACTTGAAGAATAAGAAGAACTCTGGGGGCAGGATGAAATTGGCTGTTCTTTATTTCTTGTGCAAGGTATTGAAAGCAAAGAATAAGTATGAACCAACTGTTGACACATTCTTATTGAGAATTGTCAATGACTTGAGTGTTTGTGAGAAGTTCCCATGGGGTCGTTATACTTTCCATGATTGCATTGATGGGATTAAGGGGTTGGTAAAGAACATGAAAGGAGTTGTGAAAACAAATGCTCAACCTGGATTTTCTGGATTTATTATCCCGCCCTAGGTAAACCATATTTATATTGGTCCAATTGATACAACTGTTGAGTTTGTATTGTGGATATCATAATCGAGTTTTTGTTTATGGCTTTGACTCATTGTACAGATTCTGGCTTTTGAGTGTATTCGAGATCCGGGTTGTCCAAGGATGTGCAAACGGAAGTTCGTTCACGGTGACAGCAAAGGTCCTTCGTTAGATGATATAAACGCTGCGCTTGAAAACACTAAGGTTAGTATTTATGAACGAAGTTGGTATTATTTGTGTTTATCTTGAGTTCGAATTTAAAATCAGTTGTAATAATTTCAAGTAATTACTAGCATCTTGGAGCCTACCTTGGATGAGTAGAACTTGTTGAGGCAAAATGTTGACGATGTTGTTGAAGATGACATGGGTTTAGATCCAATAGTTCGAAGCTGGAGAGATCGTCTACTGGTCCAGAGGAAGAAAATATTCTGGAAAGGTTGGTTCAAAAAGGATGTCAAAGCTCAAGCTCCAACTCTGAGCATGATCCTTGTGGATGTGGATGAGAAGGAGAACCCTGTTGAACAACTTACTCTTCAGTCTATACAGGAGGTAGTCTTGAAAGAGATGGACAAAGGGTTTGGGAAACTCATGGGGGCACTTGGTGAAATGAGTAACAAGGTGTTTGACAGAATTGGATTTTCAGAAACAAAAATGCATATTCACCAAAACTATGTGGGGGGTCAGAGAAGGGATGTGACAACTGAGGCTAGCACTCCCAACACTGGTTTTGTGTTGATCCATTCCCCTCCCCTTTGATATTCCAATTGAAGATATGGCACCAAATGAGGATGAAGAAGAACTCGATGTTGATGTGAATGGAGAAGAAGACGATGGTGATGTCAAAAAAAAAAGAAGGCGATGAGAAAGAAGAAGAAGGCGATGATGAAGAAGATGGTGATGAGATTGAGCAAGATAAAGGAACAAAGAGGAAGGACATAGATGGGGTAATAGAACTTGGACTTAAGCAGAAGAAAAGAGCACCGAATAGATATACACCAGGTGATCAAAGGAAAAACAATATATGATCCAATTTGGTATTAGGAAACTACTTGGTCCGATATTTTGGTATTTTGAAACAATGATTCTTGAAACAACTTGATTTTTTTGGGTTCTGTTATTGGTCCGATTTATTAGGTTATTATATTTTGGAACAATTAGAACAACTATGTTGTTGTATTTTGGAACAATTAGAACAACTAAGTTGTTGTATTTTGGAACAACTGAAACATCTACGCTATTCTATTGTAGAACAACTGGAACATCTAAGTTATAATTTGGAATATCAAAATTTAAAAGGAAAAAAATCGAGAAGTAAAAAGGAAAGAAAAAATAGGAAAATATATTTAATATTAAAATAATACAAAAAATTCCAAATTTTTAAATTTTTAGAAAATTTGAAAATTTCCTCCATTTCCCTCTATTTTTTCAAATTTTTAAATAAAATTGGACATAGATGAACCTTGTTGTCCAGTTGTACAATGGTCTACGTAGTTGTATTTTGACCGTTTTTTTAATTTTTGTAGTTGGACCTTGTGAAAGATAAATGTTTTGTTGTTGGACTCTTGATTTTCTTAATTTAATCAACAGTTAGGACGTTTCGACAATACAATATGTTTGAATTAATAGTACTCGCATCTTTTCCTTAGTAAACGCATGACAACTAACATAAGACTTCTTATACTATAACTAGTGTTTTGTGGAAAATACATAAAACTTTCCAAAAATTGAAAACTTCTTGTGTTTTAATTTTTCATTATGTGTTTTGAAATCTGTACATTGCTTAGTGTTTTAAAATCTTTACATTGCTTATGTTTTGAAATCTTTATATTGAACCAATTGTACCAATCAACCCAATTGTNGTACCAATCGACCCAATTGAACCACTCGAAACAAAGTTGGACTAAAGTGAACCAATTGTACCAATCAAAACAAAGTTGGACTAAATTGAACCAATTGTACCAATCCACTAAGTTGAACCAGTTGTACTAAACAAGAAGCTACTAATCGCATAGTTGTTCTCAGTGTTACCAACCAACAGACAACAACACAGACAAATACAAAAATTAAGAATCTTCTGGCTGCAACCACCTCTCCAAGTTTATTCTAGGGTTGTACTTGTTCATCTTCTTGCGATGACATTCTCCACAGGATGGAAATCACGTTTCTTGATTTCTTCCTTGTTTAGGTTTGAAAATAGGAGGTAATGTGCACAATTCTTGAATTTCTGCAGGAACACTCCACTCAGACTCATGCAGAACTAAATATATTGTTTTCTCATATGTCAATATCCAAGTCTGAGTAAAATAATATTCTGAGCAGAGATCATAGATGTGGATACTTTCGTCTCTCTCAGCCTCAGTCTTCCGCATAAAGTACCTACATGCGGCTATTGCATGGATACATGGATACTTGTCTATATCAAAACATCTGCAAGAACGAGTTTTCAATTTCAAGTTCACCAGATACGACTTTCCGTTGACTCCTTTGACAGCATATTCAAGCCGAAAGTTGTTAAGCTCTCTCAACTTCAAACCTTTTGCAATTGCACATCGTGAGTGCAATATGTTCTCCATATAAGGTACCACTCTCTTGAAGTTCGGTGCACTAGACGATGTTTTTCTATGTTTGGTAAACCATTCAGACATCTTTTCAACAATTGCATCAATCATAGATAGTAGAGGGTACACCCTTGCTTTTCTAAACACATTGTTCATTGATTCAGCGGAATTGCTAGTGTCTATATTGTACTTATCTCCCTTAAAATAGCACCTTGTCCATCTTTCAAACTTTATACCATCTTCCAGATATTTAACAATGCTTGTAGCAGTCGAAGTGTTCATTTGACCAGAAAAATCTTCATGCAATAAATTTGCTACTATTCGTTGTGTGCCTCTCTATATAATATTGCTAGTGCTCTCAAAAGCCCGTGAGCATGTATGCATTTTTCTGTGTACTCTGATAGTGCAAAATACTGAATCCTTATCTCTAGCTGCTCGTAAATACCATTTACAACCTTTTGAAGCTTGACGACATCATAGCATAAGTCGTTGCTTATCCGACTTAACTGTTTCATATGCAAAACAATTCTTATTTGCAGCTCTAAGAACCAAATCTTGCACTGCCTGCCTTGAACAAAATTCTTGTTTTATCTCAATTCCAGTACCATCTTCCCATTCTTCAACACTCTGAATTTCTTCTACACAAATTGGAAGCTCATTAGCATTCAAATGATTATTCATAGGGAAAACCACAATCGCTAAATCATCACATGATACATTCTCACAATCATCATTACCACCATTTTCGTCAAGAAAGGTCTCCCTCATCTCATCAATAATCATCACGTTCTGTTGTTCTTCAGTAGTAACGATGCCAACATTGTCTACATATTCCACACCATTCATTAACTCCAACTCCACTTGCAAAACAGGTTTCAGCCCCTCTTTATCCAATAACATCAAATAAATCAAAACTTCCTTGTCATCTATAATATATGTCTCTCTCCGAGCTTTAGATAGACTGTAACTCAATTTGAGCTTCCCAGTGGTTTCATCTATTCCAATCTTCCTGCATATCTTATTTACTAACACCGAATAAGTTATCTCCACCAAAGATGAAGTCTTAAACAATATAGTATTTAGAGAAATTTGTTGAAATCCATTCATGATCTTCTGAATAGCACCCTCCATAGTCAAATTGCACATATGTGTACATGTTCCTCAACACCTTCTGTAAATAAAAGAAAACAAATTCATTCAGAAATTACACAAAATTTTGCAGTTGTACCTAAATGTACTTGTTGTTCAGTCATCTCTAATGTGTAGTTGTACCTAAATGTACTTGTTGTTCTGTCATCTCTACTTTGCAGTTGTACCTAAATGTACTATACGACTACACCTAAATGTACTAATTGGACCAAATTTGCATAAACGGATTAGGAAAACAGGTAGATTTGGGTATCTCGTTTTGTACTCATTCAACACAATTCAAGACAACTATGATATTATATATCAATGCACATACCTACTCATTATTACAACCATGAATTCAAACTAAATGTGCAACCCAATCAATCAATTTTCATTTCAAAATCAAAATCAATAACTCAAAAGTTAACCTACTTCTTTTCTTCTTTTCAGCCAAGAAGGAGGAGAGGAGATAAGAAAAGGGCGAGATGGATAAGAAACAGGCGAGATGGATGAAGCTTCAAAGTGCAGAAACAAAGAAGAAGAAAGAGGCTAAGAAGGGAATCGTTAAATTGAAATCCATCGTGACTCTCGTGAAAGCTCTCAGGTTTTAGTGAGGAAGACAAAATTTAGACCCTCTATATGAATTAGTGTGTCTGATTAAGGTAACACATTGAAACCTTCTCTTTCTATAAATGTGTCTTATTAACAGTATAATAGAAATATCAAATTTTGAGTGGCAATTAGATTAAAGTATGGCATTGATGATTACTAATTTTACAAAAGTGGCATTTAAGCTCTTTACTCCATTCATGTTGCGTACGTTTTCGTTATACCAACGGAAGATCGAGACGTGACCAAATTGTTAATGTTTTCCAGCTTTGTCAATACATATATTTGTCATCTTATCCTTCAATACAAAATGATCGTTTGTTTTTCAATGCCATGATTTCGAATTAAGAACTGCGTAACCAAATTCTTCTTGAAAACTTGTCAAAACTTTACGAAAATGATTGAATTTTTTAATTATTTTATTTTCATTTAATCTTTTATTAATTTCTTTTCATTTTTTTTTGTCAACAAGTAATCACTGGATTGACAACAGCCTCATCAATAGCCTAAGTTCTCTAACTAGAGTTGGGCGGAAATCAAACTCTCCACCTAGTATCTAGCTAAATCAGCAGCAAACTAAGTGAGTCACTTGTTTCTTGACAATTTCTTTTCATTTAAATGCATTAAAGAATTAACTTTTATTAATTTCTAATGATAATATTTAATTGTATTAATTGAGGCAAATTTGAGTGTTCTAACACAATATATTAACAGAATGTATTCCACGACTTTGTCAGAATCTCACATATATATCTTCACTTTATGCTTCACCCACAACACAATTAATATGTTGTATCAATACACTCATAATGGTTCTCTGCTAATTCCCGGAGTGCTTTCCAACATAACTCTGGTTAGAGGTATCCTATCTCTCCTTTACAAATCCTAGATTTACAGGATATACTAAAAGTGTTTAGCTGTTATTAGACAACTTGACGACCATATCACAGAAGACTGATCATGTATTAAACGTGAGATTAAAGATGTGTGGATTCCAAGTCAAAGACAAGGAAGGAAAGAAGACTAAGTCAAAGGATGAGCTGGAATGAAGACTTGCTGATCAAGATGAAGTGAAGACACAGAACTGTTATCAGAGAAACAACAGATCAATATCAAGCAGAAATGGAAACTTGACATATCGTGTGGGTTTCCATTTTAGAGAGATTTAGGGTGATTCTAGGGTAGTTACATGCCTTATAAAAGGGCTAGGAGGGTTGGCGTGGCCGCCTAACACTCTAGAGATTTTGGGGGAGTTTTTGTTTAAGGTTTAGAGAGAGAAAACTCTTGAGAGCCATTGTTGGGGTTNGTTTTGTGTTGGTGAGAATTGTAACCAGCAGGTGTAAGACTTTTGAAGAAAAGTTTACATTAATAAAGCGAGTTGAAGCGTTGGATCGGTGTTTTCTAATCAAAATTTATGTGTCTTAGTCTCTATACTTTTTCAATTGGTATCACAGCCGACCACCTAACCAAATCAGGTGAGATCCTGTGGAAAGTATGGAGAAT
>OVBA01002102.1:0-36996 GCA_900406435.1 Lepidium aucheri | reverse complement strand
AAGAAAGAGAAAGAGAAAGAGAAAGAGAAAGAGGAACACGAGAAAGAGAAAAAGGAAGATGAGAAAGAGAAAGATATTTTTTATGTTAGGGACTGTTTTGTCTATTCCACTATATGACCCACTGTTATTTATCTAAATACAAAAACCATATGATACTTTCTTAATTAGTTCTTGTATCTATGCTACTTACTTAATTCTCCCTATTAAAAATTCGAAAACTCAAAGAAATTTTAATATTTTTAATGACATGTTATACTACATCATAGTTTGAAAATAGAACACAACAACTATTTTATAGAGCTCTTAGGAAAAAACTCATTAAAAATAATCATACTTTAACATATGAGCTTATTTAAATATATATATATATATATATAATTAATTTATGATAATATTAAGACTTTATTTTACAGAGAGGTTTCAAAATAATTATTATCTTATTAATTTATTAAATATCATCAAATTTTATACTGATCCGACTTGGGACCAAAATTTTTTATTATTTTATAGAAGTTATTAATTTATCGAGTATTAATTTATGGAGGTTCGACTGTATATAGATTTTTTTTTACAGCCAAAAACTCACATGCTTAAATTCAGACGAATCTCCAAAATTCATAATAGTTTAAATTTGCTTTACTACTATAAATATTTGTGAATGGCCAAAAATAATTTTTGGACTATGCTAAAAAAACAATCAGACAACTACTAAATCAAATCAACTTGATTTTGTAAGCATTCTAATGATCATGTAAGTAGTAATTGTATGCATGTACGTTGATCATATAATCATATTGAATTTGAAGGAAAGATCATAATATGTTAGGATGGGCAATGATATACATTCATTTTTGTTCCATTTTATTAAGTTTTCTACTTAAATGCATCTTTTTTTTTGTTAACAGTTGGATCAATAATCTCCGATTTATAGTTGAACTCTTTCATACCCCTAAAAATATGACACGGAGAATAACAGCACTCAGCGACTTGACTAAATGGACTTCCTCCCCCACTTATAAAAGTTTCTTTCATTATTCAATATTTATATATAAAAAAAACAACACAATAAATTACGATGCATCAAAATTTATTTATTTATGTTAAATAAAAATATACTGAAAATTTGCATAGATATACCAAAATTCTAATAAATTGAAACAAAAGCGCACATATCAGTTTCACCATAAATATGTGTTTTTTGGATTTTTGTTATGCGCCAATTTTTTGTTCGCTAATTATTAAAAACTTTTACCGTTTCACTGATTGATCTACATTCACTCAAGTGAGAGTTATGATGTTTTGGTTAAGCAATTTTTTTGAAGCTTTCTTCACTCATATTAACATCCAGATATACGCGAGATCTGGTTGTTTCTTGGAATGTTCTTCATTATATTATGTCATATCAGATTCCACTGGCATCGACGATAAACCTCTATTTAAGGTACTATAATTTTAAAACATTAGTCATTTCAAGTTTTGATTTCCGAAGACTATGTAATTATATAAGGACGTGAAAAATTAGAAGGTGAAAACATGCGTTAGTGAGTTTTTTATCTTTATCTTTTATTTTTTTCCGATCTTAAATTTTTTCGGTGATCCGAAAAAAAAAAATTTGTAATAGATTGTAGCCGTTGTTTAGAAATGCAACATTTTTTATATCCATTGTTTGGGGTTGTTTGTATGAGAGTTCTCTGAACTAGCTGGTTTTGTCTATAGAAGATTTTGATTATGTTGGTTTTATATGTATTTCTGTCTTATAAATAAAATAAATGAAGACAAAAAAACCAAAAGCTTAAAACATCTAATAAATGAGAAAGAGGAAGTACTATTTAAGAAAAAAGTCCATTAATTCTGCCAACTAAATATATTTTGGAATTTGGTTGTCTTATTGGATAATACAGTAGTACAAATTACAATAGTATCAGACAGATCTTAAAACTTATATGTAATTAAATTGTCTATCGAACCAATAGAATTATTTGAAGTGTCCGACGAAAAGAACATCAGTTTATTACTTCTTTTTTTGTCAAAATTACTATCTAGTATCTAACTAAATCAGGGCAAACCAATTATCTTGGCATAATATCAACTTATTATTTAACTAGTTTGTCTTTGACATTTCAAATTCTTATGTAGAATAAATAATACAAAAGTCGGATAAACATAGTTAATTTTTACACCTTCGGGACCAACACTTATACGAAAAAAGGAGCCAATTGTTCAGCCACCATATTCAAAGCCCAACCTGTACATGAAATCTTTAACTTTAATATAAAGTTAAAAATTTATTATTTAACCAGCAACACATGGATAACAAAATTATTTTTACAATTAGAAGATGGATATCTATAATAATTTTTATTTTAGAATTACCAATAGAGATAGATATTTCATAATATATTAAAATTTAGAAATGTTTTATGGTTTGATTAAAAATAAAATGATTTAGTTAAGAATACATTAATTCTCAAAAAATTAGGTAAAAGACATAAGTTTTTTGAAAATATATTCTCTCTCATCATCTATAGTGTTTTTTGTCCAAAGTATTTTGTATTTCATCAATATTCAAAAGCTTACAAGTAGGATCAGAAATATAAATGTCTTATAGGACAACTGAAAAGCAAATAAACTTAAAGATTCATTGGCTGGATAGAAGCCTCTAATTCATGGAGAAGATTGTGAAAACAGATTGGGCCAAATGCCCATAACCTAAGAAATTCGAGTTTCGAGTCTATGACCTAAACCCTAAGGTAACCAAACTCAATTAGGGTTTGGGACGTTGACAAGCTGCCACCGCTCTGCCAGAACTCTTTGGATATTTCGGAATCAATCTTACATGAGTATAATTTAACTTTCTCGATATTATTCTGGAATGAACGAATAGTGTAACCTCTTTCACGATTTCAAGTCTCTGCCCAATATGCTTAGAAAAAATTAGCTCAGAAGCCATTAGTTCCCATAGCTTCGGGTGGATTTCAAAGGTTGCTTCCTTTATCTGCATCTGATGGGATGGTGATCAGATTTTGGTTTGCTTCATTTGATGGTGTCAAGGCCTCCTTTATGATGTCCGAACCACCTCTTTCTTGGCAGGTAAATAGATCCGAGAAGTATTTGGTTATCACATCAAATATTTCATGATCTTCAAACACAACATTTCCTTCCAAGTCCTTAATTACCAATATTTATTATCCACCCTTCTACCTCTAGTTACAACATGGAAATAACTAGTGTTCTTTTCACCGGCTGGAAGCCAAGACTGGCTACTCCTTTGCCTCCACATTTCCTCTTCTTTATGATATATAGCATTACACTTTATATTAATTTCCTCTATTTTCCTTTCATTGAATGCAAGATTTCTCATCTCATTCTCCAAGTCTGTCTTGTTGCTCTCCAAAACCCTATTAATTTCAGCTTGTTGGACTCTCTTCCATTCAGTGATAGTATTTCTACATTTGTTAAATCTTTGCTCACAAGAAAGCAGAGGTTATGATCTCCATATTCTTTTGGTCAGGTCTTTCACTTCAGGGTTTTTGTTTAAGTCTATATCATACATGAATAGTCCTTTCTTTATTTTATTTTCCTCTAAAAAATAGGTAAATACTGGTCTATGGTCTGAGCCTTCAAACTTGAAATACTGGCATCTTGCTTTTTGAAATTTATCAAACCAGCCACCATTGGCTGCCGATCTATAGAGTCGATAGTGAATAAGGTGTGAGTAGCGATATCTTCTCCATGATAGAGGATTGCATGAGTGTTGGAGATCATAGAGATCATTTTTCTCAAAGAAGTTCCTTAAATTAGAGAAGGAATCCTCTACCTGCAATTGCCCTCCTCTCTTTTCTTCATTACAAGCTATGTCAATAAAATTTGTGGTTATTAGATAGGGAGTATCTTTTATTTTGAGTAGATTTGATAGTCTAGACTAGCTCTGAGCATAATAACCAGAACCGAAAACTTGAACCAAACAGAACCAAAGGTTTAACAAAAGAACCGTTCGGTTTCACTATCTATGTAACTTTGATTTTTGGTTTGCTTTGGTTTGTTTTCAGAACCAAAAGGTACCCAATGAGAATTGAAACTAGTTGGTACTAAAAAAATTTTGGTTACCTTTGGTTACAAGTAACCATATTTTTTGGGTATTTAGTTACTTCTGGTTATTTTTTTAAAAAGTAACCATTCAAAACCGAACCAATATTATTTTGGGACTATTTTGGTTCCATTTTCAGATCCGGAACCAAAACCAAAATTGAACCATATTTTAGTCAGTACCTATTGGTTGCCATATTTTTAGAGCTAAAAGAACCAAAAACAAAAAGAACCAAACCAAACCGAATCGAAGAACCGAATGTCTGAAGCTAGTCTGGAACATAACTCCCTGCGTTTTCCTATGACAGGTTCTCCATATAAGAACAAGATGTGAAAGATATTCTTCTTATGCAACACCTTTGCATCTATGAAGTCTGTTTCAGCTGATAGGATCTCAACCTCCCTATCATTATTCCAAAATAGTGCGAGTCCACCTCCACCATTTGAACTCTAAGGTACTATTGTTGTGGATTGGTAGTTTAGATTTCCTAGTAGTGACAAAACTTGGTAGTCGGGTTTCTAGTTTTAAAGAGGAATAGGAGGTCTGGTGACATGCTTATGTGCATCTCCTTAATTCGTTGGACTGTCAGAGGATTCTTTAACCCCTGGACATTCCAGCTATTAAGGCTAAGAAATTAGATCCTTTGGATCCAAAAAATCCATAGCTCTACATGATGAAAGTGATGGTCTTTTTCGAATTCATGGATCTCCATCTTGAGTGGTGTCTCTATTCTCTATCGTTTTTTTCTAACAGATTTATGTACTTCCTCTCTACTTTGAGGTCCTTTGTTTCTTGCCACAACATGTTAGTCATAAATATGCAGGGAATTTCTTTTCTTAGAACTGATACCCATGAGAACTAGTGGACTTTCATGTCCTTTCTTCTTTAATGGTGGTCTGCCCGACTTCTTTTTTGGACTGTCTTTTTCCTTGAGAAAATTTATTGTTTGGAATATCTTGAAGATAAGGACAAGTATTTGAAGTACTTAAACAGAGTTTGGCAGTTACTCTTTCACATAAGTCTCTAAAACGCACTTCATCCTCATACTTATCTGTTAGGCTTCCTAGCTCCTCTTGATACATTTAATCAATCCGATGTATTCTTGTTTTCACCATATTTATAGCATTTTCCTCGAATTGGCCTGTCTTTACAGCTTTTCTTGCTCTTTCTCTTCTTGCAGCGCTTTCTGCAGGGTTTGGGACACTTGAGTATTTAATCATGACTTTCCTCAACTCTCCCATTTCTTCTTCAGTCGCCTCTTTAGAGAGGTGATTATCAGGCAGTTCTTGTGATTGGTACATGATTTCTTTACCAGGGTATTTTAGAACGATGTCACTTGTCTCCTCTCCTTGGTTCTCATCATAAGTACTTTCTTGGTTCCTAGACTTGGAGCATGAAACAATATCACGCCTTGGATTTGATTGGTGGATTGGTTTCCATGCTAGTATCCTAATTGTTTTGTCTCTTATAGCTGGGTTAAGGGGAAGTCCAATAGTAGTCTCTCTGATAGATACTTCTTGCTTTCAGTTAGTTGTTTCTCTCTAGCTCTCTTCTTTGCCTTGAGGAAGAGTAGTAGGACCTTTTTCTATTATTCTCTAGTCTCCTCCTGCAATCATCAGCGGTTAGTCTCCAAGAATCTTCTCTACTTTCTCTGACATCTCTAAAATATTCTACCTTAGGATTTTTTACTTCCCTGATTTTCTGCTCATGCGATAAATCTAGACAGTCTCTCTATTTATGACTCATTCTTTTACAGGAGAAGCAAATTTTTTCTAGTTTCTTATAGAGTAGTTGAGTTGTTAGCTCCTCTCCACTTGGAAGCTCTATAGTAACTTCTGTGATAAGAGGTACCCTTATTCTGTTCGCTGCCAAAATGATGTCTATCTTTTTCACGCTTCCAATATCTTCACCAATACTTTGTATAATATCCTTAGTCAAAATATGAATTGGAAGCCCATGAATCTCGATCCGAAAGGATATCTGGGATGAAAACTTTGTTGATAAGGTTGGTTCTTATTGTTGTATCATTCTAATCCATTTTTCAAAATGGTAAGGTTCATTCTCTATGACTTGTTATAAATCTTCTTTTTTCTTGAACTGAAACTGGACCAGTCCTTGTCCTAGGTCAGACCTATCAGCTTAGGAAAGATCTTCCAATGCTCTGCAAAGGAACATGATGAAAGACCACACCTTTGAGCTTTTGGGTTTGTGAGTCTAAATATGGCCGTAAGTGGCCATTTTCCGATGAGATTCAGGTTATCCTGTTCAGCAACCCGAATTCTTCATGTTTGAGGAGAAACAGTTGGAGCTTGTTTGCTATTTGCTATGTAGCTCATATGCTCTTTTGAAGTTTTCATAAGTTTCTTAAGTTGCTTGTCTCTTCACAAAATGTGAGAGGTTTTGGGAATAAATCCCCAAAGAGTTTAAGATAGTTTTGAAGTTGACCTTACCTTAAAAAGCTGCAACTAAGAAGGAGTCACGAGTGTTGTAGAAGGGAAGAAAAGAGTGGAAGCAGAATTCACCATGGCTTGCGTCCTCCTTGGAGGTCAAAATCTATCTTGTTACCCGGATGAGAACAAAAACTAGGTAGTTAGTAGACAAATTTGAATAATACCACCCGGTAATGTCTACTTAGACAAAAATAGGAAAGCTCCAAACTACCTTATAATTTGTGCATTAGAGAAAATAGACTTTACTACTTATTTGTAATTAAATTAAGGAAAACTTACTTAAATAACCCACTTTATTTTATAAATTATTTATATAACCAACTTTTTTTTATAAATTACTTATATAACCTAAATTTTTCTCTGCTATTCTAAATTACCAAAATACTTTTTTCCTTTATAAAAATAGAAAACATTAATTTTACCATTTTTTACGTTAAGGTAAGTAAATAATTTAGAAAACTAATCTTAAACAAATATAAAAATATTCTACTTATACAAAAATAATATTTTTTGTGCTAAATATTGATAAGAACTTGTCTCACTATTCAACAATTTCAAAATCATTGTGAAAGAAACAATAGATTTTAGTTCTATCAATCACGATTCATTGTCTACGGATTTGCATGTAACAACATAATTAAACTATTTGTTTTAGGGTTACATAATTGAATTTTTTTAGTTATGGCCAAATTTCTGCAAATCTTCCAAAAATCTGGCTGATTTCCTGTAAGTCTTCCAAAATCTGGCGGATTTCCTGCAAGTCTGCCAAAAATATGGCAGATTTTTTGCAAGTTTACCGAAATCTGGAAGACTTCCTGCAAGTCTGCCAAAATCTTGTAGACTTCGTGCAAGTCTGCAGAAATCTAGCAGACTTCTTATAAATCTACCAAAATCTAGCAGACTTCCTGCAAGTCTGCCAAAGTTCTGGCAGACTTCATGCAAGTCTGCCAAAAATCTAGCAGACTTCATGCAAGTCTGCCAAAAATCTGGCACACTTCCTGCAAGTCTGCTAAAAATCTGGCACACTTCCTACAAATCTGCCAAAAATCTGGGAGATTTCCAGCAAATCTACCGAATTTATGATAGACTTTCTATAAGTCTAAAAAAAATTAGGTGGCACGGATCGATCGATCTGATACAAGATCGATCGATCCGTGTTTCTCAGATAATTTTTTCAAAAGCACAATCGGTACGTCACAGACATTTAGAAATTGTCTTTTTTGTTAAGTTTCTTATATATATTGATGAATTTGAGTAGCTTTTTTTCTAATATTTCTATGGTTATATATGTCTGCAGATAAATAGCGATATTCAGAAAACAAGTGGTATATGTGCACATACCATATTCATTGTTTTTTTTTGAGATTATATAAAGAGACCGATTGGTCTTGACTTAGACCAATCGGTCTCTTTATGAAATTTCAATGGAAAAACCAATGAAAATTGAATGTATAGACCAATCGGTGAGTGTATAGACTGAATGGTCTATGTTAGTCGCGAAAATGTTAATCATACAAATCGAACAAACAAATTAATAGGGATTAGAACATCAATACTGATTGAAAAACTTGATTGTTAATGCATAATCACAAGGGAAACATAAATCCAATGAAACATAACCTGATTGTACAGTAGATTAATCAAACAACTTCAGTTTTTGCTAAAAAACCTAGGAACCTGAATTATAGTGTGCATGGCAAAATGGGTAATTTTGAAAAAAGTAGGCTATTTAAGTAATTAAAAAAGGTTATCCTAGTAATTTATAAAATAAACTAGGTTATATTAGTCTTTTTTTAAAATTAATCTAAAACATAAAATATCACTAGATATTCTAGAACATTGCATTCAATGTTGTCTGAAAAATATTTGTACAAAATTAGAAAGGGAAATAGATAAGAAGTGATGATTACTGTGAAAAGAATATTAGAAACATAATGGATATGACAATTACAAAAGGTAACAAAAAGGGTACTTGTATATAATCTGATGTACAGTGGTATTTGTTTAATAGTACGTAGCAAAATGGTTACACCGATAGATTAGAGAAAGTACATGCTTGAATTACGGTTAAGTAAATATCTAATAATCGTAATAACAATGAACTTATAATACGTGAACATGTATCACAATTTTTATCACCTCCATGAGTAAGTGAGAGCTATAAAGTGTAAGGCGTAGATGTGTCATAATTGCAAACATGTACACATAATGATGACCTTTGATCTAATGTGTTACAAATAAGAGGATGGTATGGGCACAACAAGTCTAATAAGGCATGTACTAACATAGAACACTCGTGAGCATGATATGTGAGGTTTCAACATATTTTTGAAGTGGTGGCGAGTGGAAGAAAAAGTGTTGGCAAGGTGACTATCTCATTGTAATGAATAAGTGTTACAAAAATAATAATGTTTATTATGAAAATATTATAAACTTATCACTGGTGATAATGTAACGAGGTAAGTTAGCAATGATCTATATATAGAAACCAACCCTAGAGGTTTGGTAATACGGGATACCTAAATGATAGAACCTGATGAAGGTTCTTCTAGTGCATGTATATGCTTGAATTACCAGTTACATGTTAAAGTAACATTTTTACAAATGTAATAACAATGAACATAATACCTAAACATGTAACACCGTTTTTATTTCCACCATTAGTAAGTGATGGTTATAAAGTGTAAGGTGTAGATGTGCCATAATTGCAAACATGTACACATAATGATGACGTTTTATCTTTTGTGTTACAGATTCGGAGAATGTTATGAACGCAACAAATCTAATAAGGCACGTACTAATAGAGAACACTCATGAACATTATATGTGGGGGGTTCAACACATTTTGAAGTGGCGACGAGTAGAAGAAGAAATGTCAGGAAGGTGTGTATCTCATTGTAATGAATAAGTGTTACAAGAAAAAAGTTTATTATGAACATATTACAAACTTATCACATGTGATAGTGTAACGAGGTTGGTTAGCAATGGTCTATTATAGAAAACCCAACCCAAAGATTTGGTAATACATGATCATAAATGATAGAACCTAATGAAGGTTCTTCTAGTGCATGTACATGCTTGAATTGTCATTTACAGGTTAAAGTAACTATTTAACAAATATAATAACTATAAACTTATAATACCTAAACATGTAACACAATTATTATTTCCGCCATGAGTAAGTGAGGATTATAAAGTGTAAAGCATAGATTTATCGTAATTGTAATCATGTAGACATAATGATTACGTTTTATCTTTTGTGTTACAGATTCAGAGGATGCTATTTGTGCAACAAATCTGATAAGTATGTGCTAACAGAGAACATTCATGAGCTTGATGGGTGGGGGTTCAACACATTTCAAAGTGGAAGCTGAAATGTCAACACAATAATTTATGAAAATGATATTATACCATACTTTAACAATCCTGGTGAAGATGATATGGGTGAGGGATATGTTTGAATAATTGAATTAAGTGTGATGTTAACAATATTGTGGTGGAGTATGTATGTAGATAACTGAGTGTTGGTTTACACAACTAATACATTTATCAATGCATATCTGAGGGCACAACACCACCAAGAAAAATGTCGTTCTCAAAATAAAACCCTAATTAATTAACCTTAACGAAGTTTCAACCCTAAATTCTTCTATCTCATTAGCAAAGGAGAAATCTTCACCAAGGGAACTTCATAAGTAAGACATATGATAGAGGAGTCAGAGACTTGCATGAAAAGTGATGCTCAAATCTATAGAGATAGAATTACAACTTCTACAAAAAAGTAGAGATACAAGTGATAACATATTGGTTGCAGTTAATACTAGAATCGTATGGATTAAAAATGTCGTACCCGCACTATACCCTTGAAAAAAGGTTACACATGCAACAAAGTTATTATGCACTCAACTGACAGTTTTCAATTCACCTGTGAAGATAAACATGCACGAATCAACTTTAAACTCACACTATACCCTTAATGAAAATGTTACAGGTGAAACATAGTTGTTATGCATTACGCATTTAGGGGACATGTAAATAGGTGACCGTAAATATAAACACACCTAGATAAATCCATGTGACACTACTCAAGACTACAAAACACAGACCTAGCGAGAAAACCTAAACAAGTACACAGTGAAACAATACAACAGAGAAAACACTTGCCTAAATAGACAATAAACTCTGGAGAACTTCAATTAAATAAACATTTATAGGAATGATTAATATCACCATAAAAATCAATAACTCTAGATCCAAATATGAGTAAGAACACTTTAATATCACCATTAGCATTAAAATCAATTAATTGAATCATCACCTCACAAATCAAAAATCTAACCCAAGGTTTTTCAGATAAACTGACCTCTTCTCACCACCGGTATAGTATAGTGCTTTGGTCCATCATAATCACTATCACAGTCAGGTCTAGACCTACGATTGATCAAAATTCGGAGAAGAGAAACTGAAATCGAAATTGAAATCAGGATAAAGAGCAAGCACGAGTGAACTAGTGTGATAACTTGCAATTGTATTACCAATTTTCAGACACCAAAAAAGTTTTCGACCACCAGAAGATTATGAGACATCGTCATTTGAAAATATATTTAGTTGAATTTTGGCAAGAGAGATAAGATAAAATCTCACACCACTTCTCTGACATAAATGATTTTTCATGAGAGAGATAAGATACTTAGGAGTAGGATAATGGGGGTTAAAAGAGAGGATTTATGAATAGTATACTATGAGAGAGTGTGTGTTGTAGAAAAACTAATTTCCAACAAACTTATAGCTAGAAAGTCAAATTTCTCTTAAAAATAGAGATAAATATTTACAATTATTTCTTGTTAAGCTAGACATATTTTCAGTTTTTTTATCTTAATTTCTTTTTTAATTATATTTTTTCCACTTTAAAGTATTTCAAATAACTAAGAAAAATGGATATGTACAATAATCTTTTAATTTATTTTGGGATTAATAATATGGGTTAATTAAATCAAGAGTAAATTGGTGTACTATACATAAAAGTTTTTGAAATCTAATATATATCCAAGACATTTTTTATTTAGAAAATATCCTGGACCCAATATATAAAATGACTAAATTGTCTTTCTGAGCATTTAATGCTTTGTTTCTCGGTTGGTACCCGGTAACATACAAGTTATCAAGTAACTGAAATATTATCTGCTAACATATATAGTATACGTTACTATATTTATTATCTGCTAGCATAATTATATATCGGGTAACACATATGTTAGTCTCTACCGCATGTGGACAGTATCCGAGTAACATAGCCTGGATAAAGACTAATTATCTACTAACATAGTTAGCTCCATGTAATATATTTATTGAGGGGAAATGTGTTTAGTACATGCTAATATATGAAGTGGCGGATAACATATTATCGGCTAACCTATTTTGTATACGATAATATATTTTTTTAGCGACTATGCTCAGACATAACAGACAGAGATGAAAGCAATGCTATAAAGTAATAGTAAACAGAAGACTTAGCGACTACAAAAAAAATATAGCATGCATAGGCGACAACAATATGGTAAGGTAATAGTAACTAGAAGACCTATAAAGATAGTAAACCGGGCATATCGTTGATTCCAGCAAATGTGGTCACAAAATCAGGATTCAGACTCTTAATAAACATGATTTAAGATTTTTGTTGGGGACCAAGACCCTAATTTTCATTGGAATACAGAGAAATCAAGGCAGATTTGATCAAAGGAGATAAAGCTTTCGTTGGAGATGAAGCTTTCGTTGGAAATCAAGGCAGATTTGATAGAAAGAGATGAACCTTTCCTTGGAGAAGGAGATGAAGCTTTCGTTGGAGAAGGAGATCTAATACACCATCATTCTTTTGTCTCATCCCAATCCTCCCCATTCTCGTTGTTATTCTCTGTTTCAACCTCTTTCTCATTGTTGTCATTGCAATTGCCATCATTACTGTCATTGCAACTGTCATCATCACTATTTTCACCGTGTCGCTTACAATATATCAAACAAAAAACTTGCATTTTGACTAGAAAATAAAAGAGAAAGAGAAGATAAAAGGAAGAAAAAAACCGAGAGGTATAAGGAGGAAGAAAAGAGTAAGAGGAAGAGAAGAGTAAGAGGAAGAGAAGAGAAAGAAGATTGAGAAATTGGAAAGAAGAAGAAATGGGCAAAATAGTTTTTAAACATATGAACAGTAAATTTATTTGAGTCACTTTATTTTTGTTTTAGAGAGTACTAACCAAAATTACTCTTAAAATTAATATATATAAGTTTTTGAAAACTAAAAATTAACACAATTTTTTAAAAAATTAGTTTTGACAATTTTTATCAAGTTTGACCATTTTACCCCTAATATATTGATATCAAACAAGCTAAGCTGATATTATTTTATGTACATTGGATAAAATATAATTTATGTTATACATATATTAAATAATTTATAAGTAATATATTCGAAAACTCGGTAAGATATAAGTTTAGCAAATAAAAATATTATTTACTCGGTAAAACCATATATTCCACGGTACAAAGAAAAATAACATGAATATCCAACCTATCAAATGTGTGCCAAATTGTAACACAAACAATTATATTATCGTGTATAAATTGCACAATATCAGTTTATATAATTGTTTATCATATATAATAAATATGTTAGAGGAACATACATATATTTACATAGGTAGACAAAAACTTTACCCAGTAACAAACTATGTTTCACGATGCATAGAAAAAAAAACATGAATATCCAATAATATGTTAGATATATATATAGATATATATATATATATATAGGTCCGGCCTTGGGCATAGGCCCAATAAGCATCTGCTTTGGGCATCAAAATGTTTAATTATTTTTAGGGGCATCAATAGGCAGAATATTACACAGTTGTAGTGGTTAATTGTAACTATATTTTGGCATCATTGCTCAGGTTCGAGTATATATATGGGCGTTTATTTATTTTTTTTTCTAAAACTGATTTATTTATTATTTATTAAATATAGTTACAGCTGCATTAGTTTTTTTTTCAACCACTTACTTTTCCATTCAATCAAAACATAAAGTCTTCAACAACCATATTTAAAGCGTTTTTGGCTAACTTATCCGCCCTCTCATTTTCAGATCGGGGAATGAATTTGCAAGAGAAAACATCAAATTTTTTATGAGAAATCGGATGTCTGATAGGATTCCATGGATCTCAGGGATTCAGATTTTCTTTTTGATGGCATTTATCGCTGCTTTGCTGTCCGACTTCAAGAGGATAGAAGAGATTACTTGATGCCGAGCTTCTTCAAAGGCGGATCTGATTGCTAGGCTTTTGGCGATGAGGGGGATGTGACATTCATCTCTTGTCGAGCAAAGCTTTGGGATGGGATTGGTGGGGACGCGACAAAGATCCATCCTAGTCTTGCCACTAGGTTGCTGCTCCTCCACGCTGCATCTGATCGGCATCGTACAATGTAATTGGAACATTCTATGTCACAGGTACTTGAGTTGGTTCCTCTTGATTGTGATAATAGTTTCTTCTGCTCACATTGTGCACTCTGCCATTCTCTGGCTAATTGTATCGATTTTAGCACAGTTTCTGCCTCTGAGAAATCACGTTTTTGAAACACTTTTTGATTCCGGTTAGTCCAGATCATCTTCATTACCCAAGGAAAGGTCAGTGCCTCTCCAAGACCAGTTGGAGGGAGACAGGTGAGTTTCTGGATTCGTTCAATAGCTTGTGTCATTGATGTGAACGTGCTTGTTTGTGGTGTCTGATTCACCGATAATTTGTTCCAGATTCTTGCTGTGTAATGGCAGGTGAAGAAGAGGTGCAGAGTAGATTCAGGTTTGTCACATCTGGGACACTTATCATCTTGTAAGATTTTCCTCTTTAGTAGTTGTTCATTTGTTGGGAGTGCTTCCCGTAAATCCCGCCATAGCAGATTCTTTAGTTTTGGGGCAGTTTTGATTTTCCAAATCATTCATTCCATTTCACGTGATGGTTTTCAGGTTCTGGTGCCACTGTATCTGTGAAAGCAATGTGGTACCCTGACTTTGAGGTATATTCTCCTCTTGGGCTATGAATCTAGATTGACCTATCATTTCCTCCTGTTTTGCTCAGTTTGATAGATGTTATCTCTTGAACATGGGCATGAAAGGAATGGTTAATCTTTTCCAAATTCCACTTCTTTGAAGTAGTGTTTATGAGATCTTGCACTCGAAGATCATGTTCTGCTGCAGGTTGATGTCTGATTGGGTAGCTAATTTTAGAGGTTGATAGCCAAGATTCAGACCATGCTCTGATCGAAGCACCATCTCCAACAGCCCATGAGATATTATTTCTCAGCAGATCACGAGCCCTTAGTATTCTATGCCATCTGTGAGATGCATTTAGGGGGGCAATCAACATCAAGAAACGAATTTTGGGAGCAGTATTTGGAGAGCAGTACCTTTGCTAGCAAGGAGTCTGGTCTGGTGAGTATTCTCCGGCTTATTTTCCTAAGTAGACTTATGTTCAAGGCTTTTATGTCTCGAAAACCTAGGCCTCCATTTTTCTTTGGCGCTGTTATCTTATGCCAAGCAACCCAATAGGTTTTCCTTTTACCAATGGATGAATCCCACCAGAATCGTGTGAGGACTGATTGGATGCGGCGAGTAAGAGATTTTGACAACAAGAAGCAAGACATGGTGTAGGTTGACATAGCTGAGAGAACACTTTTCAGCAGTGTTTCCTTTCCAGCTTCTGAGAGAACACTTTTCGGTTGGACCAGCTTAGAGCCTTTTGTGCAATTTTGTCAACAATGGATGTGAAGCGGTCGTGCTTTCTTCTTCCAAAGTGCTCGGGTAAGCCTAAATATTTTCCTATGCCACCTTCCTTTTCAATTCCTAGAATTGTCTTTACTCCAGTTCTGATATCCGCACTTGTTCTCCTGCTAAAGGTGATGGTTGATTTGATGCAGTTAATCTTCTGACCAGATATTTCTTCATATATTTTCAGCAAGTTTTGGAGTCTCTGAGAACTTTGCAGCGAAGCTTCGCAAAAGAACATGGTGTCGTCCGCGAATAAAAGGTGATTGATCCTTGGACCTCTTCTTGTTAGTTTTATCCCTAACACCTCCTTATTTTTCTGTGCTTTTTTACATAGACTCGAGAGTAGTTTGCTGCAGAAAATGAACACATAAGGTGATATAGGGTCCCCTTGGCGGATTCTGCGTTGGGGGATCACTTCTCCCTAAACCAATCCATTCACGATGAAAGGATAAGTGACTGTCGTGATGCACTGCATAATCCAATTGACAAAAGTTTCATGAAAACCGAGTTTTTCAGCATTTTTTCTAATAAAGGTCCATTCCAGCCTGTCGTATGCTTTGCTCATGTCTGTTTTGACTGCCATGAAACCTTTCTTTATTGCTTCTGATTTCTTGAGATAGTGTAGTAGCTCATGGGTGATTAGCACGTTATCCGTGATGGCTCTCTTTTGTACAAACGCTGACTGGTTTTTTTGAGATTGTGGTTTCCAGTATAGGTCTTAGCCGTTTTGTGATGATTTTGGCTATAATCTTGTAATATGTTCCATACAGGGCTATTGGCCTGTAGTCAGCCACCTTTTTTGGGCTGTCTATCTTTGGGATTAGCCTTATATTTGTCTTGTTCACTTCTTTTGGCAGAATGTCTGAACTGAAGAAGGCTTTGATTTCTTTTGTGAGTGTTGTGAGTGCAGGTTCAACTGTTTTCCAATGCGTTTGGAAGAAGCAGGCGGAGAAGCCATTCGGACCTGGCGCCTTGTCAGGGTTGATGTCAAAGAGGGCATCTTTGATCTCCAGATTGTTGGGAATTGCTGTTAGCCTTGCATTTGTTGCAGCTGAGATACATGTTTTCACTGTTGCTTCGAGTATATCTGCTCTGATTGATTCGTCCATTGGGATAGAGGTGAACATATCTTGATAGTATCTGTTAATTACTGCAACTATTTGTCCATCATTATAGACTGGTTTGCCTTCCTCCTCCTCTATCACTGTGAATTTGTTGATAGCAGCTCTGTTTCTTGTTGAGGCGTGAAAGTAGCCCGTGTTCTTGTCACCCAAATTTAACCATAGCTGTCTACTTCACTGCTTCCAGTAAGCTTCTTCTGCTTGGTATTCCTTCTTGAGCAGCTCATTCAGTTTCTGAATTGTTGATTCGTCTTGTACTGTCCATGACATTGCACAGTCAAGATCTTTCCTGAGTTTTTCAATGACTTTTAGGCTGCTTTTCTGGTTCTTCCGTTTCCAGAGGATTAGTTCACCTCTACATCTTGAAATTATGTGGTTAACCGAGACATTTTGGTTGCGGGTCCAGGTTTTTTCTATGAGTTTGTGGACTTCCATATTGTCTTTTAGTCTTCGATCATACCTGAACATTCTCTTCTTCTTTTTTGTAGTGGTGTTGAAGTAAGTAACTACAGGACGATGATCAGATCCCTCAAAAGGCCAATAATGGCATCTCCCTGAGGGGTACTGTTCTGCTCATTTACTATTGGACATGGATCTGTTAGTCGACATTTGACTAAGTGTCCATGCCTTCTTCCTCTCAGAGATAGGAAGTTGCCTGAATGTCTAAGGTCATGGAGATCACAAGCTGACACAAAGGATCAAAATCCCACAAAGGATGCTTCTGTTCTTGGTGGTCCACCAGATTTTTCAGAGTTGTCCAGAATGTCATTGAAATCACCTGAGAGAAACCAGACACTATCACGAGCTATAGCCAGGTTTCTTAAGGCCTCCCATACCAAATTTCTCTTTGAATGATCTGGTTCTCAATATATAAAGGTTGCATAGAAACTCTGGCCTTCTGCTTTAATTTTTGTATCAATATAGTTTGGATAGAAGGATAAGACTTGTAGATCAATTTCTTGCTTCCAAAGGAGGGTTAGACCACCACAACTGGGAGATGATGAGGGAACCATAAAACTGTTCGCGAAGTTTACAAAACTTAGGAGATTTTTAACAGACTCATTGGAGTTCTTAGTTTCAGTGAGAATTATTACAGCAGGTGAGATCTTGGCTTTGATCTCTTTTATCAGCTAGATTTTCAAGGAACTCCTCAGACCTTGACAATTCCAGCATGCAAAGGCTAAGGAATCGAGGATCAGAGGAAGGGAAAATCCTCCTGTTCTGCTGTCTGATGTTGTTTATGTTGACTTGTTGATGCAATTGTAGGCTTTGGAAGAGAGTGGTCTTTGCTTTTCTGTCTTTTCCCCCCAGCTTCATTACATATTAACAAGGGGGAATTTGCTGGGGTAGCTATTTGTTCGAGCAGAAGTCTTCTTCGAGGTGCATATTGGCTAGGAGTCAGTCTTTTCCTCTTGTTTATTCCCCCACTTCTTTGGCCAGGGGTTGGTTTTAATTTCCTTGAAATTGGTAGTTTACCAAGCCGCTTTGACATGGGAACTCTTTTTGCAGCCTTAGGTACAGGTTCTACTTCATTTCCAGGTCCTAATCATAGTGTAGCGGGTATTTTTTCCCTAGGAAGAGAGGGTTCCTCCGTATCCTCTGATCTTGGGATGATGGGATCAGTATGTTCTGTGTTAGGGATAGCTTGGTTCTCCCAATTCCCTTGTAGCAGTTTTATTGCAGCTTGCTCAACTTCCCTGTTTTCTTCAGCTTGGCGCATTCGTTCTCTCATTACCGCACTTTCTTTTTGTGTTGCTCCAATCGTGTATTGGTCCATTGCATCACGAATTTCTGCTATGGCTTCCAAGACGACCTCTTTTGCAAAGTGGTGTACAGGATGCAGTGTTTCTTTTTCGTGTGGTTGCCTGCTAGATATTTTAGGGGGTGGAGAGGTATGTTGAGCTGCAGTCATCTCAGGTTGAGGTTCCTGGGTGGTTTTATGATTGTTTGATTGGTTGCTTCTCGGGGATCCTCGCAAAGCATTCTCCTGGTCTTTGGATGAATCTACCAACAGGAAGATAGGACTTGTTTTCTCAGGATATTTTCTTCTGTAAATTCTGTTTTCTCTAGGCACCATGGCATGATATTGTCTATCCTCTCTGTTGCGTGACTGCTGATGATACCTCTCAGATGAGGTTCTTTGTAGTTCAGGTTTTCCTCTGTAACTCGAGGTATGCCTGGGTTTGTAATGGTATGAAGTCTTGAAGCTGGAGTGTCGATTGTTGTCACCCCAGACTGTTGGATTATGTTGCGGGTTTTCCTTCCTATTAGGTGTAGCTTCCCGTGGCGTTCTGAATGTTGATACTTTGTCCCGAGTGGTATTGTGGTGAGACCGTGAAGGGGGTGGCGAAGGTTTACCCTGTAGGGGAGTGTTGCAGTCCTTTTCGTGTGAAAGAAGGCCACAGGTTTCACAGTGTTTACCAAGTCTCTCATAGATTAGAGTTACCTCGACTTCATCTCCATTGGCAAAATCAAGTATGAGCTTCTTTTTGAGTGGTTTGAGACCAATGAGTTCCACTTTAACTTTTGCTATGGTATTTGTAATTTCAAACTCAATCACTCTGCCAATTGCCTTTCCAATGCTATTAAGGGTTTCTTCTGACCAGAGATGGATGGGTATGCCTTGAACTGCTACCCAAAAGATAATTTTTGAAGGGAAGGACGAGTCTGCTGTGGCTTCCCATTGTTCAGTGATGATCATCCTGTGAGCGAAGTGGTAAGGTTGGTTATTAGAAACTTTGAGTATGTCTTTTTCTGTTGAGAAGCGAAACTAAACTAGGCTTTTTCCCAGGTTAGAACCAGTAGGTCTTGTCGATGTTCTCCAGTGCTCCGAGAGAAATGGGATGAGGGACCAGACCCTTTGAGCTTTGGGGTTCATTAATCGGCATATGAGGGTCAACCCCAGGCTGCTTTTCCTTGCAGTGTCATCAAAGTTGGGGACCAAGATTCTCTCCATGTCTGGAGCTGGTGGTAGATAGGCAAGACCTTTTCCTTTCGCCGAGTACGGTATATGGTTGGACATTGTTTAGGGTTTTTCTCAGCTGAGCTGGAGATGGGGGAAGATAGATCTGCAAGGTTATAGGTTGAAGGGTTAAGAATGTTCAGACTACTCGAGAAAGTTTTTGTAAACTCCCTCCTCCCTACTTCGAAAGAGGTGGAGATACAGAAAGTGAATGCCTTCAGCCCATAAGCAGAGCACAAGGATTCACCAGAAGTTGAGTAGAGATGGTTGTTTGGTGGATTTGCATCTACTTGGTTAAGCCGGATCTATGGAATAAGGCCAGTGTTAGCCTGAAACTAGTCCAGTTTCCCGGAAAACCACCAAGGCCTTTCCAGAAGAGGATAAAAACAAGGTAGGTATTCAAAAAAGGAGGGAAAGAAGGGGATAGAACTTTCCAAAAGTGGCTAAAACCATTTATTACAAAACTACCTAGGAAATAGTATCCGTTAGTTTCCTCTTATTGTCCGTTTCCTCTTTTTTGCTTTTTTGTAAATTAGTTATTCTTCTTTGTCAATTATAAATTTACAACTGTTTTCTCCTTTCTTTTTTTTGTAAATTAGTTCTTTTTCTTATAAAAACATTTTTTTTTTTTTTACTTTCTCCTACTTTCTTGCCTTTAACCTCTAACAATTTTTTCGCTAGTTTTACTTTTTAATTTTAAACCAGTAAGTATAATTATAAAATTATCTTTGCCTAATTTGTTTTTTTCCCTTAAAAATTGAAACTACATAACTTTTATTTGTTACAAGATTGTAAAATTTATATGTTATGTTGTTAGATCTTATTGATTATGTCTTAAGAGCAATTGAATGGTTTAGTGTTATTATATATATAACACAATATAGTAAAAAAGCTTGATAATTCGGAATTAATAAATGAGTTTGGAGAAGACAAAAGAGCAAAAAAAATTTGTATTTCACTGGAAAAAAGACTAATGTTTTTTTATTTTATGTTTTATTGGTAAGAAAACTTATCTTATTTTATATTTTCATGATTTTTGTTTTCAAAAAAAAAATAGGGCATCGATTTTTGAAATTGTTTTGGATATCATTTTATATAGGACTGGCACTGTATATATATTGGTTACATTGTTACATGGCACATTGGGTATTATTCAAATAATTACACTAAATCTAATTTTTAGAAAAATTGTGTGTCAAAGTTTTATTTAACTGAAAGCTTGTATATATCTAGTATAGTTTCTCTAATAATAAAGATAAATATTTTGTAATGTAAATAAATATTTACATTTGTTTTTTTATGTCAAGATTAGAATAATGGTACATATTTTGTAATTGGAATAACTATTTATATTTTTTTACTTATTATTTAAATATATAATAATTTCTTTTTATAAAAAAATATACATACCCCAAAGTTTTTTCTATGTAACTAACCCCTCCAATTTTTTTTTTGTGTTAACTGAGAAGAATTCTGGGCCGAAACCCAAACCAATCTCCCATGAGCCGCATGCAGTCTAGGTTTATACATCCGATGCTAAATGGAAATGAATACCAGTTTAGTATTTGAGAAAATTGATCTCTAAGCCTAGAACAACACAATAATTTCTTCTTCAAGTGAAAACCACTAGACCACCAACCCTTGGTTTTCTCCAAAGTTTTTGATCACTTGATTAATCATATATTATAATTCTGTTAAAACATAACTGTTAAAAACTAAATTTTATAGTATAAAATATCTATAATCTTTTAACGGCAAATATCTATATTTTGTTTTGTGTTAGGATTAGGAAGCGAAATAAGTATTTAGTGCTATAGGTAAAATACTTACAATTATTTTCAGTTAACATAAAATATATTCCATTTCTTCGTTGTATTTTTTTATAAAATATTTAAAATAACTACAAATAAATATATGTAATTAATTTTTTTAAGATAAGTAATAGAAATAATATATTTGTAATATATATAAATATTTACTATGTAGATTAAGATTAGGAATAGATTACATATCTATAAATAGTTTGAAGGATTCAAAGATTTGTATACATAGGTTTTCCCTCTCATCGGATCCCTAACACTTTCTTCCGTAACTCAAACATAAAGCCCTTCACTTTGTTCATCGTCTCCAATTCTCACAACATCTTTAGAGGTTACTATAGGAGTACATAAGGAAAGGATATTCTAGTCATTGATTAATACCTAGTGTATGATGTATATATTTGTAATTTGTATATTTTAATGAATTATTGAGCATTCAATCCTATATGGTATCAGAGCAAATCGATACCCTAATCATTTAGCCGTTTTTTCGAAACTTTAACAAATGACCGCTGTTGATTCCACCAATTCGTCTCGTGAAACAGTTGTGGTTTCTGAAACCACCACCATCACAAACATTTACATGGTTAATGTTACCAAGCTCAATGCTTCAAACTTTCTGATGTGGAGTCGTCAGATCCATGTGTACTTGATGGGTATGAGCTAGCTGGTTACCTTGATGGATCAATAGCTCCTCCCGCAGCCACACTCACCACTCCGACTGGTGTTGTCCTTAATCCTGCGTTCAAGATCTGGAAGAGGCAGGATCGTCTCATCTATAGTGCTTTGTTGGGAGCGATCTCTAATGCTCTTCAACCAATTCTTTCTACCACAGAAACATCTGCATATATATGGTCTACATTGTCTGTCACTTATGCTAAACCATCTCGCGGCCACTTGAAACAAATTTGTCATCAACTCAAATAGTGGACAAAGGAAAATCGGACAATAGAAGAATATTTTCAAGGATTCACAACCAGATTTAATCAACTAGCACTCCTGGGTAAGCCCTTAGATCATGAAGACAAACTTGAATATATTCTGGATGGTCTCACAGAGGAATATAAAGTCCTTGTGGATCAGATTGAAGCAAGGGATGTACCTCCAATGTTGACTGAGCTTCATGAGAAGCTTATCAATCATGAACTTAAATTTCAAACAGCATCAGCATCACAGTTGCAACTTCCTGCATCAGCAAGCGTTGCTACCTACAATGGATCATCACATCAATCACGCAATCAGTATCAGAATTCCAAACAGCCTCGCAACAACAATGCAAACTACAAAGGAAACAATAGTAACTGGCAACAGCAGAATCAAAACTCCACAAAACCAGATTAGCGTGTTTCCAAAGGCTACCAAGGCAAGTGCCAAATCTTCGGTATTTTTAGACATAGTGCTCGTCAATGTCTTCATTACCAACCTGCTGCAGACACAGCTCCGCCACCAAACCAAGCTTTCAATACATGGCAGCCAAGAGCTAATTATGCTGCTCCTCAATCACTCATTACACAGAATTGGGTCATGGATATTGGCGCAATGCATCACCTCACAACTGATCTGAACAACTTATCTCTGCATCAACCATATCAAGGTGGTGAAGAGATTGTGATTGCTGATGGTTCTGGTCTACCGATATCACAAACAGGTTCAACTCAACTAAAAGCTACATCCTCTCGTGCTATGAAATTGACTGATGTGTTTTATGTTCCAAACCTACATAAAAATCTACTCTCGGTCCATAATTTGTGCAATACTAATCATGTTTTGGTGGAATTCTTTCCATCCTCCTTTCAAGTGAAGGATCTCAGCACGGGAATCCGGTTGTACCAAGGCAAAGTTGAAAACGGCTTGTATGAGTGGCCTCACAGATCCATCCTTTATGCTTCCCCATCACCTAAAACTTCCCTTCAGTCATGGCACTCTCGATTGGGACATCCAGCTCTTCCGCTTTAAACTCTATTGTATCCAACTACTCTTTACCACTTTCCAGTTCTATTAATAAAAGTTTTCTTTGCTCATATTGCTCTCTTAACAAATCACATAAACTACCAATCAATACAAACACAATCACATCCGACAAACCCCTCCAATATATCTACACAGACCTATGGACCTCACCTCACTACAAAAAAAAGACACATTGATAGCAATGTTTGATAGCTCGTTTTGTTGAACTGCTATTATTGATATTTTACAATTTTGATTACTCTTTCATAGCATTGCATGTAAGCTATTATAATATTTCATTAAGCGGGAATAAAAATTCACTTTTCCGCCAAAACTTTTACAGAACCATTAAGTCTTTTTTCTTTTCTCTCTTTGTAAACCCTTCTCAACATCACAAAAAATCTGCTTCTTATTTCATTGTTGAATTACAAAAGCACGAAATCACAACATCTCGTCTCTGTTTTATCTTGTCTCTTTCTCGCAGCCCTAATTTTTCCTCTCTCAGCTATCGAAGGCAAGTTTTCCCCAATTTTAGTGTTTTGCTCCAATTTCTTTCTATCTTTGATCAATACTGTTTGTTTAGGTTTTTTTTGTAGTTTGTAATAGTTTCTAATGCTAGGCGAATCATGTTTTCGATATTTGTTTTCAATTTCTGAGGTTCATCGATTTTCCAATTTTCTGTAGGATATATGTTTAGGCGCATCGATTTTCCAATTTTTGTATTCTGAGATTTTTGGGTTTAATTCTTTATGGGTAGACTAAATTGAAGCTCTGTTGTACATATTTATGATTTTAGTCATTGTTTTATTTCTAATGTTGAGTTATGTTTAATTTCTGTAAGGTTGAGGTCGAAGAAGCTTGCTAAAGGTATTTCTCCAATTTTGTAAGATCCATTGATTCATCTTCTTTTAATGAAATCAAGGCTATATTTTAGTTTCTGATTTTGTTTTTTGTTATGCGAGAGTAACAACGAAGAAGACATAGAAGAAGCTCGTCGGTACTCGTTGAAGCTTATCGATACTCTTTGTGTAGCACAAAGCAGGTCTCATTCTCATCTATATCCTACAGATTACTCTCAATTCTCTTTTGCTTCAATATTATCAGATCCATATACCGTTTTGAATCTATTCAATCTTGGGTGATATTAGTTCATTTAGTTGAGCTTTATCACATATTCGATTGTAATTTCATAAGTGTTACTCTTACAACATTTGGTAGCTACGTTTCATTTATCTTTGAGGTTTAGTACTTTGATATTAATTGTATGTTTAGGTAAAAGAGACTTTTCAAGTTATGAATCAAACACTTTCAATGTTTCATTGAACTTGATTCACGTATTAAGAATAGTATGTCTTTGCTTATGTTTTTCGTGTGTAAACTACGTGTTCTTGTTCAAGTTTCAGGTCTATATTTTTTGTTTGGAACACGAATTACAACTAGTTTTAAAAACATTGAATAAGATGTAATTATTATATGAGATTTATAATGACTTGTTGTTTAATATAACTGATGGTAAATGATAGTATATTATATTTGGATGGTTTCTTCGTTTGACGCCAATCTAAGTATTTGTTTCTTTCCGTGTAGCGTATGTGCTTTTGATTACTTGATTTCAGTATTCTGGAAATTCATGTAGTTGAATCTAATAACTCGTCTGTTATTCTTCTATCTATTCATTAGTTATATCATTTAGGCTTGTAAAGCTATGTGAGTTGATTGTGGAATATGATTCATTTATTCACTTAATCTGTGATTGTGCTGCTATTGTGTAATATGAAACTGTATACATTTCACTGATTTCCTAAATTTTGTTTGCAAGTTTTGTTTACTACAAATAAAGAATCTGGGGCTTTAACCTACACTCGACATAGGCAGGTTAGTGACTTATCTATTTACTTATTTCTATGTCCTGTCTTTTTTGAAATGATCTGGTTTTGAAATTCAAAAGTTTTGGTGTGTGAGTTGTTAACTAATAGTATGCAATCTGATATCATTTAACAATGGGAATCAATTAGCTTATGAAACATTCTGAAATTAGTAAACTAGTTTCTGATTGGTATTCGTGATTGATTATATACAGTAATATGTTTGAGTTTTTGTGTAACTGTGAATGATTTAGTATCTGATGCTTCTCTTGTATGAGTTTGTGTTTTACTAAAAGTTTGATTGCTAAGTTATATGTTCTCGTATAACTTAAAATACATTCAGTTATATGTCCTCATATAACTATTGTATATGCTGAAAACGTTCTAATCATAATTAAGGTTAGAATATAAAATAGGCTGCAAGGAATGGGTGCATCTTAACAGGTAAGAAATCTATTACAGAGTCAGAGTTGAAAATAGCACATCTTGCTGTTATTCAAAACATGGCGGTCGTTGAACCTTTTCTGGAGTAAGTCTGCATACATTTTCCTTACATTAATAATTATGAATCAAGTCTACATTCATTGAATTTATGTTGTTCTGTTTCTTTGTTCAAGTGAACATTTACAGCTTCTACAAGATTCAAATGCTAGATACAGACGTGATGCATCAGCATTGTGGAGTGCTCACACTCAAAATTTTGCATCTTGGTTAAAAGCAAAGGCAAGCCAAACTAGTCGTAAATGTATATAGTCTGATTACTAAGTAAAGTTCTGTAATATGACAATTGATTATTTCGTTTTGGTAGATACCCATGGACTCAAATACTTATGGAGAGAGACTTAAATGGTTGGCGTGTGGTCCTCGAAGTTCTGCTAGGTCTTATACAGGTTATGTGGTCAATGGCGAACGGTATCACACAAAATTTGTGGATAGAAAGACACAAAACAGTGGGGTTTATTATGAGGCTACATCTGTATGTAGGTCAAGTGCGAAAGACCAAGCACAAGTAGTGGATTTGGTTTCATACTATGGTCAAATAACTGACATTATACTGATGGACTATAATGTTTTTTATGTTCCCTTATACCGTTGCGAATGGGCAGTATTGGGTAATGGAGTTAAGATTGAAGATGGTTTCACCTTAGTAAATCTAAAGCATAGTCAAATGTCTTTTTTAAAGGACCCTTACATTTTGGCAACTCAAGCAAAGCAAGTGTTCTATTTAAGAGAAGATGAGTCTTCAAGTTGGCATGTGGTTATGAGAAGTTCTGGAAGAAGATATAGTGCTAGCGTATCACACTAAGCTACTTTTGAATACAACTAATGGTATGTAATTTCATTCTTATTTTGTCTGGTAGGCTTACTGTAGTTTAAAATTGAGACTTTTATAATGTGGCATGTATGATTATGAACTTGTGACATGTAAGATTATGACACGTATGGTTAAGCTTTGATTTGAATGTTTTGCTAAAATAGGTTACAAGAATTATGTAAATCTGGTACTAGCATTATTTGGAACATACCATAACATTACACAAAATCATATAATAAAAGAAAAAAAACGCTATTAATACATTTCATAGCACGTAAACTTTGTTACGACATATTCTTTCATAGTAGAAATGTTAGTCATAACACATTATATAACAGCACTACAAAATTGTTATCATACTGTTGAATATTATAGCAAAAAAATTGAATTGTTGTTTTCATTTTCGTAAAAAATAATTATGAAAATAATAGCAGACAAAATATGTTATAATAAATTACCTTTTATAGCATGAAAAAATAATGCTATAGTAGGTCAAATATCTATTATAGCTGCCGAGAACATAGCATAACCAAAAACGCTATGTATTATATATAATAGCAAACATTCAGCGCTAAGTATGTCGTATTTTGTTGTAGTGCCTATTTTATCTGCTGATAATGCCAAATACTATCTCATACTGATTGACCATCATACATTCTACACCTGGTTCTATCCGCTGCAACGCAAATCCCAAGTCTATGCTACTTTCCTTTCATTCAAAGCATTGGTCGAGCAAAGATTTCAGACAAGAGTGGGTACCTTATACTCAGATAACGGTGGTGAGTTTATTTTCCTTCGTCAATTTCTCGACACAAATGGCATTACTCATCTCACCACACCTCCTCACACCCCTGAACACAATGGAATATCAGAGAGGAAGCATCGTCACATTGTCGAAACCGGATTAACTTTGATGACTCAAGCAGCTGTTCTAAAACGATTTTGGACATATGCATTTGCAACAGCAGTTTACTTAATCAATCGAATGCCCACATCAGTTATTGGAGATCTATCGCCCTATCAGAAACTCTTCAATCAACAACCAAATTATATGAAGCTTCGAGTATTTGGAGGTACCTGTTTTCCATGGTTGCGGCCCTACTCTCAATATAAGCTTGACTTCCAATCAAAAGCATGTGTATTTTTGGGTTATTCACTTACCCAAAGTGCATATTTGTGTTTAGATGTCGAGACAGGCAGAATCTACGTCTCTTGCCATGTTGAATTTCATGAATTAGAGTTTCCATTTTGCAACAACCCTGCATCTACCTCTGATCATGAAGAAACCATCTTTTTCTTACCCAGCCTTCCCACACCAACTAATCCAAACCCAAACCCTGTGAATGTCACTCATCTGTCGCCAGCTTTGCTGCAGTCAGCCGGAATCACGTGCTCAGGACCTCACCAGGAAGATGCCAACTTACTGCAACCAACTTCTCCTCTTTCGCGCAATGAGGAAGAAGACATGTTGTCTGTCTCGCAGGCCCCAGCGGCTAATAACAATAACCCACAAGTCTCAAGCCCAACTTCATCTATCCCGCCTAGCCCAGTAAGTGCAACAAGCCCAATACTCAATGAATCTGATTCTCAACTCTCTCGATCAGCCACAGCAGATCCAACAAGCCCAGAACTTGACCCAAATCCTGGCCCATCATCTGCTCAGCACTCACATGGTCCATCTTCTCCACAGTTGTCGCACGCGGATTCAGAAATGGAATCTCGACCAGAGAATCAACATCCTATGAAAACCCGCTCGAAGAATAACATTCGCAAACCACAATCTCGAATGAATCTGTCAGCTGTAACAATGTCACAAACAATGGAACCGAGAACCGTTGCACAAGCGATGAAAGATCCTAATTGGAGAGAAGCAATGTCTCATGAAGTCAACGCCCAGCTCTACAATCACACTTCTGATTTGGTTCCACCCCATCCAAATCAAAACGTGATTCAAACAAAGTGGATATTCACAATCAAATATCACCCAGACGAGACAATTGAACGGCACAAGGCGCGTCTAGTTGCTCATGGATTTAATCAACAGTATGGCAAGGATTACTCAGAGACATTCAGTCCAGTGGTGAAAACCACAACAATTCGAGCTGTTCTTGAGATTGTGGTAAGCAACAATTGGATAATCCAACAATTGGATGTGAATAATGCATTTTTGCAGGGAACGCTTAATGAAGAAGTTTATGTTACTCAACCTCCTGGGTTCATTGATAAAGATAGAACATATCATGTCTACAAATTACGGAAAGCTCTCTACGGGCTGAAGCAAGCTCCACGAGCCTCGTACGAAGAACTCAGAGGATTCTTACAACACTTGGGTTTTCAAAATTTTGTTGCGGATGCTAGTGTCTTTGTACTTCACACCGGTTCAGACCTTCTGTACACACTTATTTATGTGGATGACATAATTGTCACTGGAAGATCATCAAACTTGGTTAAACAATTCATCACAATACTCAGAACTCGCTTCTCACTCAAAGATATGGGAGACCTTCATTACTTCTTAGGTGTTGAAGTTACAAGAACAGCAAAGGGAATACACTTACGGCAAAGACGCTATATTCTGGACCTATTACAGAAAACTAACATGGTCGATGCTAAGCCATGTTCAACTCCGATGTCACCGACACCAAAACTCTTAACTCCAGAAATCCACTTCAAGATGCCTCTGAATATAGAGCAATTGTGGGAAGTTTACAGTATCTAGCGTTTACAAGACCTGATCTTTCTTATGTTGTGAACAAACTATCACAGTTTATGCATTGTCCCACTGATCTACATTGGCAAAGTGTCAAGAGAGTGCTCAAGTATTTAGCAGGCACAATCACACATGGGATATACATAGGGCCACAACAAACATGCACACTCCATGCCTTGGGCAGGTGATCCTTCAGAATTTGTTTCCACTAATGGCTATGTTGTTTATCTTGGATCCACCTATAGCTTGGGCATCAAAGAAACAAAACGGAGTCTCGAGAAGCTTCACGGAAGCTGAATACAGAGCCGTAGCGACTACAGCATCAGAACTCCGCTGGATTTGTTCACTGTTGACAGAGCTACGAGTTCCTTTTACAACCACTCCGGCCATATATTGTGATAACATAGGGGCAACATATTTATGTGCTAATCCTGTGTTTCATTCTCGTATGAAACATATTGCATTAGACTATCATTTTGTGAGAGATAATATTCGCTCAGGTGCCTTGAGGGTTGCACATATTTGTACGAAAGATCAGTTGGCTGATGCACTCACAAAAGCATTACCTCGTCCACGATTTAAAGAGTTAAATAGCAAGATTGGAGTCATTGCTACACCTCTATCTTGAGGGGGCGTATAGGAGTACATAAGGAAAGGATATTCTATCATTGATTAATACCTAGTGTATGATGTATATATTTGTAATCTGTACGTTCTAATGAATTATTGAGCATTCAATCCTATAGTTACCCCGTCAACTTTCAGCTTTTCGTTTTGAGCTTTTATATATACAAAAATTTAGATCCATGACTAGTACTTTTTAATAAAGAACACAAGCTTACAGAGATTACTACTCCTTCTTTTCAATTGTTAGGGTATCACGGATCGGTATATTTTTACATCCAAAGATATGGCTTCTCTAATCAGCAAGAAGAAGAAGGTGACTTGTGATTTCATTGTTTTTCAATAACTTTCTCTCAACGTAACGTGTATGAACTATGTTGGCTTCTTTCATATATTTTTTTTGTAGTTTGTAGCAGACAAAAATCCTACACTGAATTGAATGCATTATCAACTAAAGAGCTTGCGGAGGATGGTTACGCTGGTATTGAGGTTAGGAATACTCCAATGAGGACTGAGATCATCATAAGAGCCACTCGTTCTAAGAACGTTCTTGGTATGTTGACTATTGATCTCTGCCCATTTAGGGACTGTGATTGTTAGTTTAAGGATCTCATGTTGATAATGTTTGGTTCAGGTGAAAAGAGAAAGAGAATCAGTGAACTGAAATTTCTTCTCCAGATGTGATTCACGTTCCTTCAATAGTGTAGAGCTCTACGTTGAAAGGTGACAACCAGAGGTCTCTGTGCCACTGCTCAAGCTGAATCTCTACGCTACAAGCTTCTTGGTGATCTTGCTGTTCGTAGGTGCAACATTCCTTCAAATTCTGTTTTCACTTTCTCATCCTAAAATGTTAATATTGCAATGATTATGTGTTACACAGGGCTTGTACTGGTGTTTTAAGGTTTGTTATGGAGAGTGGAGCTAAGGAATGTGAGGTGATTAATCACAAATACCATTACTTTCTAATTGTTTTCTTTACATTGTTCTTATCTTCGTCTTCTTCACAATGTTTGACATGTCATTTTGAGTGGAAAGATCGGTGCTCAACGTGCCATGTCAATGAAGTTCAAAGATGCATACATGATTTCTTCTGGTAATGCAACTAAGGAATACATCGACTCTGCAGCGAGTCATGTTTTGCTTAAACAGGTAAGTCTCTTCTGAATTGTGCTTTAGTGATTAATTAAACTAGCAATATATATACCTAACTCAGTCCCGTTAAACACAATGTAAAGGGGGTTCTAGAAATCAAGGTGAAGATCATGCTTGATTGGGATCCTAAGGTCATTGTAGGATCAAAAACACCATTGCCTGTTGTTGTCATCATTCATCCTCCTAAGGAAGAAGATGTCATTGTTATGCCTCATCAAATTGCTGCTCCAACTGCTCTTGAACCAGAAGATCCACTCACGACCAAAAGTTACCTGGAGATGATTGTTTCAGTGGCTTAGAAAATGCTGTTTTTACGTTTTCTTCATGTGATATTTTTCATCTTTTAGTGTTCTAAAAAAAATTTCTATGACAACATTTGATAAAATTTACGCTAATTAACAATGCTACTAATTACAAAGACTTGATAAGTCACACTTGGATTTAAGATGATCTTTATAATGATTTACGAGATTGGCAGAAAACTTATCAAAAGTTTTAGGTAATCATAAAAACCACCTAAATTATATTTTAATACTTTAGGGCTCAACAGCCTTTTTTTCTAAGTCTTATATATGATATTAAAGCAAAATGCAGTAAAAAAGTTAGGATTTGTACAAGAATGAGATTTTTTTATGTCAACTATTAGATTGACAAAACTAGATCTATAGTCTAAATGTTCCAACGGAACTTTGATGAGAACTGAACTTACTATATGATGCTAAATAGATTAGGGCAAGTCAAGTAGATCACCTGCTTCTTGGCAGGTAATTGAGATTCTATCTGAGGGTATCTTAATATTATTTGATATATATGTTTTGGTGAAAGATGAATAATACAATAAAGATTTCCAATTCTTTCTTGATTTTTCTTAATTTACATTGTTTCTAATGATTTATATAATTCATGGATTTAGCCAGGATAGAATCTATTATTTTGGTCCGTAGTGAATCTATTTTGTGATTTATATAATTCATGGATTTAGCCAGGATAGAATCTATTATTTTGGTCCATACGAACCTATTTTGTATGAATTATGTTGTAAGTGTCATCTCATCACATTTAGAATTATTTTTAATAGACTTATATATGTATAGTATACATACGGTAGGGGAATTACAAAATGGTCACTCTCAAAAATACCTATTTAGTTTTTTCCATCTTAGAAAAATGTATTTTTGAAGAAGAGATATATTGAAAAAGGCATTTATTAAAAAGTCTTATTTTTTTGAAAAACTATATTTTAAAAAATATAAATTAGATAATGTAACTATCAAGAAAAGAAAATATAATTTTAGATATTTTAAAATTTTAAAACGAAGGTTATAAAGAATGGAAAGAAATAATGTAAATTTAAAAATAAGATTTTTAAAAGAACGGAAAGAAATAATGCTAAAACATTTAAAAGTATCTCAAATCGATTTGTTTGCTCTAATACAATCAAACATATCATAAATGGCTAATGCAATAATATATGTATTATTTTTTTCTCTTTTTAAGGGACAATTTTAAAGGAAAACTAACACATGCATGTACAAAAATCAAACAAAATATCCTACGGATTATCTACTTAAAAAGTCAAAACCATACAAATTCTATAAATATTCTATGAAATATGTCACAATACTCATCACAAGATCGTAAAAGAGAGATCATTTGTTTATACTTTAAATTCAAAATGAGTAGTAACAAAGAAAGAGTGTGTTTGTTCATCTTAGCAGTAATAATTATGATTCTATCGATTTCTCAAAATACAAAAGGAAATAATAATTCAGCTGCAGTTTCACCAATAGCAGAGAAAAGGTTATTACCAAACCCAAAGTCTTGTATTGCAGTTGCTAGAAAAGTTCCAGATTGTGTGAAAGCAGTGAAGCATTTTCATTTGAAAAATGTCACAAAAGAATGTTGTATCGTTCTACTTGGTCTTACAGATGATTGTTTTGGGGTTTTTTTTCCTATGCGTTTTGTCTTTCGTATTATGCTTAAGACAACATGCAAACTTATAGGCATTAAACCACCTTTTTATTAATACTTTATTCTTTCCTTTTTCTGTAATATTGGAATTACTTTTAGTCATATTATTAATATTTGTAATAAAATCTATGGACCTATATATGGTTTATAGATCATTAATTAAATGATAATATCATTCTTGTTTTCCCCTTTGATGTTTGTTTGCTTTTTCTGTGAACTCGGGTGAAACTGATTCGACAGACATCATGAATTCTAAGCCAAATCGTGATAATTTTTCTCTTTATATGATTTTTGGATCAACAAATTATGAAAACTGACTAATTCTGGACGATGAAAAATTATATAGAAACCTCAATTTTCTACACAGATGTGATATATCTAGTTTCTAGAAATGTTTAATTCTAGAGCAAACAGTTTGGGGTTATTAAATGTTGTATTGTTTTGGATTTGATTTAATTTTAATTCCGAAGTGAAATCCAGTCTTATTTAACATTGTAGTTGATAAACCCCATTAAATATGCGGTTATACAATAACTAAATGTATTTTAGAGTACGTCGACCAAAAAAAATGTATTTTAGAGTACAAAACATTCTCATGTTATACAATATTTTTGATAGATTTTAATGTAATTGATATTGATGTATTCTTAGATTCTTTCACCGCAAACACATATCATCTCTTTTTACATGGTATTATAAAATCCAAACTATTATTGGATATTTAAAAAACAAGAAAATCAGACATCCTTCCATTGAATAAAAAAGTAAATCCATAAAATTCGTCAATTTTTTTCTGGGTTTTGTTTCTCATCGATAGATTTGAATAATGATGAGTCAATCAAACACAGAAGAAGAATTCAAAAAGATCATGACTATAGCAAAGATTTTTTTTTTATCTTTTAGTGTTGCAACTTTTATCTCATTTTGTTTATAAACCATTTTTTTTAAAGGTTGGAAGCTTTTAGTTCCATGAATGTTTTCCATGATAACATTTGATAATTAAATTTACGCTAATTAACAGTACTACTAATTAAAAAATAATACTTTGGTCACATTTGGACTTAAGATGGTCTTTACAATGATTTACGAGATTAGTAGAAAACTTGTCAAAAAATTTAGTTAATCATAAAAACCACCTAAATTATACTTTGATATTCTAGGCTCAACTAATTTTTTGGCTAAGAACTTCTTTTATAAACTATTAAAATAATATAGAAGTATTTTCTGTATTTTGTTTGCTATGAAATGGAAATATAATTACACTGTAAGATAAGGTAATTGAGATTCTATTCTTTCCTGGAATATCCGAGAATAAACCATAAAAGTGGAAGATATTTCTACTTTAAATCCTAAATTTTTTCATTCTCATAATAAACATTCAGTATGAGTACTTTTATGAATTAAACCTCTAAAGTAGCAATTTTGAATATCTTAAAATATTAAAATTAAAAGTAATCAATAAAATATGTTTATAAAGTTTTGAATAATCAAAATTTTTTCAACAATTTGACTAAGAATCCACAAATATTAAAACATTCTTAAACATCAAAAATTGAAAATCATTATTAAAAGAATTTTTTTTCCAAACAATAAAAAATCTTCAAATAATATCAAAATTTAGAAAAAGTAAAAAAAATCCAAAAATAGTTAATTATTACAAAAATATTGCTACCTGAATTTTGTTTAAGATATATTGTTTTGCTTCATGTATTTGATTAGTAGACTATGAAGAGAAAATTGATAACCAAAAACTTCATATTTAACAAAAAAAAGAGATAAAACAATACATCTTAAACTAAATTTGTATTAATTTAATTTTTATTTTTTTATTTTTAGAATATATTACAATTTTGTTTTGGATTTTTTTCAAATATTTGAAATTGTTTGAGGTTTTTATTTTTTTTTTAGTAAAAATAACTTTTAAAAGAATAATTTTTAATTTTTGTTATTCAACTTTTTGAATATGTAGTAGATATTTATTCAGTTTTTTGAAATTATGTTATTTGTTTAATTTTAAATATTTTAAAATTGTTTGAGTGATTAATTTTAAGTTTAATATAAAATATTATGTTTTGAATTCACATATTTATTTTTTGTTTTTTGGTATTTTTAAAGGTTTTTGGATTTTTAAAGTTTTAAAAAAAAAAATTTAACGTAAATTACTGTTAAGGTTTATGGGCCATTGACAAAAATGCTAATTTGGAAGTTCAGTTCACTAAACTAGCCATATAGGAGATTTATTGTGGAAATGAAAAAGTTTGAAGTGGACTTTCAATATTTTTTAGGGGGAATTGCAAAAATGCCCCTCAAAGGAAAACATTTTTATCACTGCCCTTATTTTTTGGACATTTTCAAAAAATGCCTCTTATTATGGAAAGATGACCAAACTACCCTTATGTTATTATTTTTATATATTTTACAAACTTTTTTGCCGCCAAAAAAAAATTTTCCGCCAAAAACTTGTTTTTCGTGCCAAAATTTTTTCCGCTATACAAAAAAATTTCCCGCCAAAAAAATTTATAAGGGAGTTTATAAAAATTTTTATAAGAGAGTTTATAAAATTTATAAAGCTTTATAAGGTGTTTATAAAAAATTTATAAGAAGTTTATAAGGTATTACAAAAATATATAAGAGAGCTTATAAAAATTTATAAGACTTTATAAGAAACCATATAAAATTTATAAGGCTTTATAATAGAGCTTATATAATTTATAAAGCTTTATAAGAGAGCTTAAAAAATTTATAAGGTATTTATAAAAAATTTATAACGTGTTTATCAAAATTTATAAGGCTTTATACGAGACCTTATAAAATTTCTAAAGTGTTTATTAAAAATTTATAAGGCGTTTATAAAAATTTATAAGGTGTTTATAAAAATTTTGTAAAGATTTATAAGCGCATTTATAAAAAAAATTTGGCACGAAATATATTTTTTGGCGGGAAATTGTTTTTTCGAAATTTCATAAAAAAATATTTTTTTGGAGGAAAAAAAAAATTTTGCCGGGAATTTTTTTTGGCGGAAAAAATTTATAACAATTCTATTGAGGGTATTTATCATTTTTGTATTAATGAGGGGCATTTTTGAAAAGATAAATGTCAAGGGACATTTTTGAGAAGGGGTACACTAAAATGGGCATTTCTCAAAATTTCTCTATTTTTTATGGGATTTTCCCATTATTTCTTGATTTTTCTTAGTTTACATAGTTTTTAGTGATTTATATAATTCTTGGATTTAGCCAAATTTATTATTTCGGTCCATACTAAACCTATTTTTGTGTGAATTATGTTGTAAGTACAATCTCCTCGCATTTTGGATTATTTTTAATAACATGTAATTGTGAACTTATATATGTATAGTATAACATATTATAGGAGGAATTATAAAAATGTCCTTTCAATCAAATTCTCTTTCAAAAATAGTCATTTGCTTTGTTCCGTTTTTAAAGAAAAAAATGTAATGATGAAAAATAAGTATATTGAAAGGGCATTAGTTAAAAAAATCTAATTTTTTCAATACTATTTTTTAACATATATATTAGATAATAGAACTATCAACAAAAAAATATTATAAAACAAAGATAATATAATTTCAGTTATTTGATACATTTAAAAATAAGATTTATTTAAAAAAGGAAAAAAATAATGCTTAAACATTTAAAATTATCTCAATCGCTTAAGGTGCCTCTTCCGTGTTTTTTCCCTGTCTCTCATTCCTCGCACCCTGAACTTTAAAACTGATCTTCTGACCTGCAAAGTTCGAGAGCTTTCTAGAAATCAGTCATTTGTTAATCATGTTCCTTACCACTGGATTTCTAATTTATCTTAATGTAATAGTCGTTGGAAAAAAATATTAAAATTAAAAGTAATCAATAAAAGAGAGAATTGCAAAAATGCCCTTCAAAGGAGGACATTTTCAAAAAATGCCCCTCAATGGAGGAAATTTTCAAAAAATGCCCCTCATTATGAAAAAATAACCAAAATACCCTTATGTTATTATTTTTATATATTTTTACAAAAAATTTTCCCGCGAAAAATTATTTTCCGGCCAAAAAAAAAAGTTTCCCGCCAAAAAGAATTTTCCCTCCAAAAAAATTTATAAGGGAGTTTACAAAATTTTTTTATAAGAGAGCTTATAAAATTTATAAGGCTTTATAAGACAG
>OVBA01002101.1:0-36997 GCA_900406435.1 Lepidium aucheri | reverse complement strand
CCCATGAAAGCGGAGCGAGTTGAGGAAGTCAGTCTCCTCGCACAAACACCCCCCCAACCCTTTTCCCAACCGGCCATAGTGGACATGCTACAAGCAATCTTGCATGGACAACAACGTACATCCGGCGAGCTCACCGACAAGTTCTCCGAAATCAATAGCCGCTACAACAGTCTGCATGAAATGTTCTTGAATTTGAATACACGCCTAAACATAATGGAACAAACCACTCAGACCACTTACTCGGCAATTAACCAGCAAGGACAACATCAAGACTACTCCTCGATGATCAAACTCGGCATTTCCCAGTGAGGAGAAAATTTCCGGTTAAAAACTTAAATCGGTTTATCTAATAGGGTTACGCTAATAACTCTATAAATACCCTTTGTTGGTCATTTTATCAATCATCTGATGTTTAGCAAATAGAAAACTCTCTCTAATTTTGTTGTAGCTTTATATTTGGATCTTAAGGTACTTTGTTTATGCGTTTTATGCTTTAATGAATTGAGTTTGTTTAGATCTCTGCTATTTACTTTCTGTCCTTTATTTTGTTATTGCTGTTCTTACTTTTCAATATGAAATCTCCCTTGATCCTCCACTCTCAATCAATGATGAGTGAGTAGATCCTTGTGGATCTTGAGGATAGGGAGATCGGAGGGGAAATCTCTGATCCACTCGGTGGTGTTGGATCGGCGAGTTAACTGCCGGTCACCCATTCCCTATCCTCTAGATTCATGCTTAATTCCTTTAGATTATCGCATAGCTAGTTCTTGCTCTGTTAATTGCTCGTTTCCCTGTTTCGAATTCATTTGCTCTGTTTTTATTTTGTCATCTAGTATAATTTGTCCTATTAGCTAGTTTAAGAGCTCACATGAATATTGGCCTAACTTTGTGACAAATTGTTAGGTTGCTTGGACTAGATCTTAGTACTAGATAGGCAGTTTGCAAGTATCACCGAGTATTGGTTCGACAATCCACTCTACTTACCACTACCCTATAATGATTTGATAGCTTAGACCGAAAAATCTTGTTATCACTTAAAACTTCAGAATGCTTACCTTGCAGAGTAATCCGTTTGGCGTCAAAAAAGTTGCATCTTATGGTTTGATTTGGGAGATAAGAACACTAAATTCTTCCATGATGCTACAAACAAAAGAAAAATATTAAATCGATTGTTGTCTTAAAAGAATCCAATGGGAACGCAGTGTATAAAGAGGAAGAGATCAACGAGGTATTAGCTCAATATTTTCAAAATATCTTCACAAAGAACCCAAACAATGTTATTGGGTTGTTGAAGAAGCTCTCGCCAATCAAGTAATCAATCATCAGAATGAGAAATTGATCTTTATCCCTTCGGATAAGGAAATTCATAGCGATCCAGTCACTTCATGCGAACAAAGGGACAGGTCCAGATGGCTTCTCAACCTCATTCTTCCAAGCAAAATGATCTATAATTGGCCCTACAATTAGTAAAGAAACCAAATCTTTCTTTATTTCCAGTGTTATGCCAAGAACAGTTAATGAGATCTTGTAAGACTTATTCTTAAAGGTTCAAATCCAAGGAAGGTTTCAGACTTTAGACCAATTGCAAAATTCTCTCAAAAAGACTATGACCTATTCTGCAGAAGAATATTTTCGTTAATCAATCGGTCTTTATTCCTCAAAGAGCTATAACGGGTAATGTATTGATCACTCATAAGATCCTCCATTCATTGAAAACATCAAAGGCAGACATGAGTAAAACATATGATCGATTAGGGTGGGATTTCATCAAAACAGTCCTAACTAAACTTGGTTTTCACTAGAAATTGGTCACCTAGATTGTGGCCTGCATTACAACAATTTAATACTCATTCATGATTAATGGCTCGCCTTTGGGGATGGTGGTTTCAGAACGAGGAGTGAAGCAAGGAGACCCTCTATTTCTGTATATTTTCATCTTGTGTAGTGAAATACTGACTGGTTTATGCCTAAAAACGCAAGAAGAAAAGAAGTTGCTAGACTTAAAAGTGGCAACAGGTGGTCTGCATATTAACCGCCTCCTACTTGCTGAGGATACCATGTTTTTCTGCAAAGGTAGTTCCCAAAGCATCAATAAGCTAAAAACGCGTCTCATATAAACTAAGGAAAATCTGAAAATCTCACACATGCCCGTGAGTCACTCGATCCAAGCGCGTAGATTGATCGATCCACTGTAGAATGGTCGACCCTAATTTTGGTCGGTCATGCCACAGATCGAGTGCCAATCACTGATCAAGGGCTGGAACAATCGATTGTGAGATAACCGGTCAATCCATACGTCATGCACAACTTCTGGTGCTGTGGAGACTAATCGATTTAGGGATGACCATTTTGAGTGCTTTATTTCATCCTAACCCATCTTGTACCTGAAAAGACTCTAAAAATCTAACAAAGACTCAAAAAACACCTAAAATATGAGTCAAAAATTGATAAAAATGCAACATCAGCTCCCCCAAACTTAGCTTTTTGCTTGTCCTCAGACAAACAGAAAAACTAAGAATGAAAAAAACAAAGTGTAAGCAAAAGAACTCATTCGTCATAAGAGTACAACAAAATCAATTCCTTAAGTAAACAACATGAAAAACTTACCTGACATAACCAAGACCATCTTATACTTCCTCTAGACTTTGTAATTGTCCCAAGCAAACTCTACAATTCAAGTGTGTGACCCGAATGCATCGTACCAACTTCCTAAGATATCTAAGGGATATCGATCAAAGGACACATGGGTTTTTCTTCAGCCTTAAGACTACCTTCCCTATGGTTCATTTCCTCTCTTTTCATCTATACTGCAGCCAATTATTCTCTACTTACCTAGGATATCATTTTATTTTTTATTGGCTGCCCAACCAGAGACTACACAACTTCTTAGTGTTACGCACATCTTCTTCGGTATTCGAAGAATCGCATTTCGGTTTCACACCTAATTGACTTAATTATCTTCTCAAAGGGGTTGGCATACATCGGATCGAGTTCCCTCTTCAGTCCTAAATGACTTATTTGTGTGAGTGTGGATCTCCTCCCTCTAATCTTCTAAGTACTTGTGTTGAATGTGCTATGTCTGAAGTAACTACAAAACCAAAGCTGGATGAAATGTTGGTAGGCTAAAGAAAACTCCTATGCACTACTCTTGCTTTCATTCTTTGAGTTGCTAAAGAACCAACCAATAAAAAAAGATACCTTAGGTTCAATCGATTCATGTCAGGTCTGAGTCAATGATTACTTTTTTTTTGGAAAAATGAGTCAATGGTTACTTAAGTTCATGAAAATGCAAAGGAACTTTAAAAATTATAGTTCCTACAACTGGTTTTAAACTCAATAAAAGCCAACTATCATAATCACTTTTTACAAATAAAATCTCTATCATGTAGTTGTCAAAGTTCTCATTCCACTGTTATGGTGCTTGCTTCAGTCCATACAGTGACTTGTTCAGTAGACATACCTCATTTGGTTTGAACAACGAAGGAATTTTGTCTTAACAGTTGCTCTAGCTCTAAGTCTTAATACTTGGTTCTTCAACCCCTGGGATCCCAAGTTTAAATTGTAGATCCATCTGCAACCAATAATCCTTTGATTCTCTGGTCTTGGGACTATAGTCCATTTGTTGTTCTTTAACTGAGAATCAATTTCTTCATCCATAGCAAGCTTCCACTTGCCCATTTAGCATCTCTGGCTGCTTTACTGTAATCTTCTGGTTCAACTATTTCACCGTCCTCTAATAGTAGACAAAGCTTCTGCAAAATAGTCTTCATCATCAAATGTTCTTGGTAACCTTATTTCTCTACGTTCCCTATCTCGTACTAGATGGTACCTGAGCAGAGTCTGACTTACATGACTCTCTACATCATCATCTGCATCTTGTCCGATTGAAGTAACCTAAACTGGGCTCTATGATGGTAATGTTTTTTCAGGAGCCTCACTACCTCCACGTGAGGTGATGTCCCTTTCGGCTTCAAGATCCAGATCTAGGTAAGACTCTGGTTGTACATCTTCATATGTAATAGTGTCCATTGTTCTCTGCAATAGATCTTTATACACATCATTTTCTTGAAAGATGACATTCCTTCTCACTACACATTCCTACAAAAGCAATCAAACAACCTATTGTAGTACTCTAGACCATTATCTGTTCTAAGAGTCTTTACTGCCTTACCACTCTAATTCTCAATCAGATTGATCCATTCAACAAACTTCTCAAAAGCTTCATCTATTGTTTTCAAGAAATAAACCCACATCTTTCTTGTGTTATCATCAATGAAGTATATAAAATACTAACTCTACTAAGTGATTCAGGAACTGATGGAGCTCCCCACAAGTCTAAATGTACATACTCCAGCTTCTCCTTTGTATCGTGTTGACCAAAGCTAAAGCTTACTTTCTCAGCTCTACCAAATATACAATCTTCACAAGTGTCAAATGTTGACACCTTCTTGTTGTCTAGAAGACCCTTCTTCAATAGTATGTTCATGTTCTTCTGACTCATGTGATACAATCTCTTGTGCATATAACTGCTTCATCGCTGTATTTCACAACCGCTAGTGATTCTTGTAGTACTTGTTGCCATTGTAGCAGATAAAGTGTATCATATATTTTTCCTGTAAGAAACACCTAATTCCCAGTCTTTATTACAAGCTTCCATTTTTTGATTCAAACTTGTAACCAGCTTTCTCAAATGTTCCAAAGATAGGAAGTTTCTATCTATCTCAAGAATGTATCTCACGCTTGTGAGTAACACATTTGTACCATTAGCATTCTTGATCCTGATTGTTCCAACTCCCTTGACTCTTGACACTGTCTTGTTATCCATTCTGACAGTACCTCCAACATCTTCATGTAGCTCTTCAAACAATTCCCTATTGTAAGTCATGTGATAGTTACAACATGTGTCCATAATCCATTTATCCTCTAGATGAATGTATGTTGAAGACAACACTTCTGACACATACAACCCTATTGATTCAACAAGATTTCCTTTCCACATGAAGTATTTTTGTTACTACTTCTTGATTATGCTTGAACTGAGGCTTGTTTTTGTTAGGACAGGAGCCTTTAAAGTGACCATCTTCACCGTATACCCAACATCCTCGTTTACTCTTGGATTTGGATCTTATCCTATTACCCTTGTTTCCTTGTTCTTTATGCTCATTCATCCCTCTAGTTTCCTTCTTGTCTTTCACATAAAGACCCTCAGCTGGTCCTTTGATACTCTTCTTGACTGACCCAAACTCTAACTCCTTAGAGTATATTGCACCTATGACTTCATCAAGAGACTGAGTGGTTCGTGTTGAACTATACCTCAAAGTATCCTTCAGCTGATCAAACTATATTGGAAGTGACATCAGCAGTATGATCGCTTGATCCTCATCAAGGATTGTAATATTCACATTCTCCAGATATGGTACAATATGAAGAAACTCATCAATGTTAGCTTCCACCGTTAGACTTTCAGACATCTTGAAGCTGTATAGTTTCTGTTTAAGATATATCTGGTTTGGGAGAACCTTGGACATGTACAACTTGTCCAATGCGTTCAACATTGCAACTGCAGTTGGTTTGCTTTTCATCTTCCTCAAAACCCTATTTGTAACACTCAAGACAATGGTGCTTCTAGCTTTCCTTTTCTTGTCTTCCAACGCTCTCTCTTGTGTAGCTTAACCTTATCTTCTGTGTTAGAGTTCTTTGGTTGTTTTTCTGTCACAGAAATTGTCATAGCAACTGTCTCATGTTCCCTTAGAGCAACATTGAGACCTAAGGTATCCATGTGAGCTAGCAGTTTCCCTTTCCACATGGTGTGGTCTGTATGACCATCAAATTTCTCCACCTCTATTCTTGCTGAATACAAGGTTCTCCACTTGTGACACCTTACAGAACCACAGAACATTGAACCAAGGATTTGATACCACTATGTTAGGCCTCCTCTAAACCCAAACGTGCGGACTGTCTTGGGCAGAAGACCAAACAAACCAAGATCTGAGGTATTTGTGTCACGTTACATAAAGAGACACACAACTGTAGTACCAAGAGTTAAAGATAGAAGTAGAAGAGAAAGTAATACAAAAAATGTAAAATAGAGCACACAGAGAGTTTAACGAGTTCATGCCTTTACAGATCGCTACATCTTGTCAAGACTTTGCTCAAAATCTACTAGAAGTGTTCAACAAGGAGATTCCGACAAAAGCTACAAGTGACCTGTCTAATAACCTTCACTAGTACTTAAACTCACTCTGTACCACTTCATGTATTACATTAGAATTGAAAAACAATGAACAATCTTACCCTCAACAAGTTTTTATCTCTTATCTCCTAAGACCTATCTCTCCCTCTCACAATCATGTTACTTGTGATTTGCTCTCTAACTTTCTTGCCTCTCCTTTTTTCTTCTTTCTTTCTTATCATGCTCAAGCATCTTGAAACACATATTTATAAAAGCAATTAAAATCCTGAGTTACAACTTCTCCAGCAGGGCAATTTTTGAGCCAACCAAAACATTGCATGCTTTAGCTGAAAACTCCTACAGCAACCATTATCTTTCCATTTTTGGGATACAAACAAACTTGATGTCCTTAAGGATGAACTATCACACCTGCAAACTTTGTCTACTGCAGAACGGTTCTCTTAGGTTGTGATCCCAAAACAATTCAACCATAGTTTAGCTTATACCAACCATGGTTAGTCTTCAACATCCATGGTTCTTTTTCAACTATACTTGAGCATATAGTTATCAACTCCACAAATCTGTACATGATAACATGATGAACAAGCTATTAGTAGCACACACTGAGACAAAATATGTTTCTAGTTTTCGGATTCTAGCCTTAGATTCCCTGAGTTGTGTTACTCAACCTTGACTCGCAGCAAGTTCAACACTGCTTGAAACTTGCTCACAACCAAGATCTTGGTGAATATATCCGCATGATTCTTCTTTATAGATATCTTCAACATCTCCATCGTCCTATCTACAAGTGATACTTCGCATCAATGTGCTTGATCCTTTCATGATGCTTATTATTCTTTTAGAGTGCAATAACACTCTGCGAGTCACAAAACCAAAGTCCTTCAACAAACCCTTGAGCCACACATCCTTTTTCACAGCCTCTATTAGAGACATGTACTCTTACTCAGTAGTTGAAAGTGCAACAACCCGATGCAGACCAGACTTCCAACTTATGGTATTCTCACCAAGCCTAAACACCAATCATGAAGCAGAGCTCCTCTTATCAAGATTTGCATCAAAGTGTACATCACAATAACCCACTACTTTGAAATCTAAACTCCTTTTGTAACACAGCTTGGTCTGTAGTGTTCTCATAATGTATCGCAACACCCACTTCACTCCAAGCCAATAATCCTTTATAGGTTGCCTGATGAATCGGCTAATGATACCTACATGATAAGCTAGATCAGGGCGTGTCCGAATCATGGCATACATGATGGTTCCAACTACATTGGAGTACAGAATTATCTTAATGTACTACTCATCTCTGATCAGCTTATCCTCTATAGTATAACACATCTTCATGTTGATAATTACACAACATTGTTGGGGAGAGTGAAGACCGAAGAGAACCATATCTATAGAAGAGAAGAAGTGATGGCTGGGTTATGAAGCCAAAAGCTTGAAATATGATTTCTAATGTAAAGATAAATTTCTTTTCGCAATTGAGCTGGAGATTTAGCTTGATTTCTATGAATCATGTTGTTTATGTCATACCAAATCAGATAAATTACTGCTTGTCATGTTAATAGAATCAATTTTCTTTTGTTTTTTCCTCCATTTATAGATCGGAGTTGTTGTAGCGTAGTTATCCAGTCTCTCAAAACTTGCAAATTGAGCCTGATTCCTAGATTTGACTGGATGAACCATGAGAAAAGACAGTAATCAAGGACTACAAGCCAGGTAAGAAACTGATGTCAAGGGGTTCCTCCAGAGAACCATACATCTTTGCTCCATTCTAATCTTGGGCTATGTTGTTTGAGCTCTTGATAAACTTTCTTCGTAGAGAATTTTTAACTTCCTTTACCTTTAAATTCCCATATGTATTGATCTTTTGATTGAGTGAGTTGTACGGTAGTGATGTATGATTGGTATTAACTTGCTCCTGTGATCTCGCAAGTGGAAATTCCAATGGTGTCCATTCAACATACTAGCTAGCGTTGCATGTTGTCTAACTCCATGGGTCTATCTAGTCCAACTAGATAAGCATCTAGCCTACCATAAGGAGACTAATTATTTGTCTAGCACCTGTAATTTTTCCCATTCCCTACCTCCAGTTTGATTCAATTGTAGATAAACTCTCTTTGTTTTATAATCTTGTTTGTTAGCCATGCATACTTCTGCTTAGTGTTGATAATCTAAAATCTGTTCAAATCACCTCCTAAAATCTCTTTTCTAACCAAGTAGCCCAAATAAAATTATGCTAGAAAAATAGTAGCCAAATGAGTTTAAGAGTGTGTGCTATGTTCTAATTGTTAAGGTCTCTAACTCCAACTCCACCTTTGTCTTTACTATTTGTGATTTTCTCCTATGAAATTCTAGCTGTATGATGACCCATAGTAGTACCTTTCCATAGAAATTGACTGGATAATGTATTGATCTCGTTTATGCATGATTTTGGCAGGATGAACGAGGCACACCAAAACGTTGTTAGACCAGCATTGAATGAATTAAGCAGTTGAGGCACCCTCCAAATGAGAGGGATCTTCCGCGCAAGTAGAAATTCTAGACTTTATCTTTTTTAACAGAGGAACGCAGTTTCCTAGGGAGAGTTTTTTGGAGCAAAGAGGTATGCCTAGATATCTTACTAGAAGTAAACCGTTACAGATTCTTGAAATATTTTTTATTTGATTAACTTATGTGGCTGACAAACCTGAAGAGTAAAAGCTTGTCTTCTATAAGCTAATGCAAAGACCTGATTTATCTTCAAAACTTTTCAAGATTTGTAAGACATTCTAGACAGAGCGTAAGGATCCATCCATGAATATGAGTAGGTTGTCAGCAAAACAGAGGTGTGTTAGCTTGGTTTCTTTGCATTTGATAGCCAAATTTTCCTTGTTCTACAACATTGTTCAATAAGTATGATAGGCAGTTCATAAAATCACAAAAAGATAAGGAGATAATAGATCTCCTTATCTTAGCCCTCCTTTTCCGTTAAAGTACCCATGAATAGAATCATTGCTGCCTACTGAGTAAGAGGGTGTGCATATACAAGCTGAGAGCCAGCAAATAAATTCTTCTGAAACTTTTGGTCCTCTTAAGCATCCAAAAATAAACTCCCATCGAACAGTGTCAAATGCTTTTGCTATATCCACCTTCATTACTATTCTCTTTGGATCTTTTTTATTGTAACCATGGACTAATTCTCCCAAAACTAATGTGTTTTCTATGAGCAGTCTTCCTCTTACAAATAACCACATGATCTTGTAGTGCCTGAAAAAGCTTCTTCTATTTTTTTCAGGAACATTAATTTATTATGAGCTTCATTTTCTGCTTCAAACGTCTCAGAGTTGGGATAGTTAGAGCCTTCACCTACAAGCATTTAAGAAGTTCATTAGCCTCACTTACTCTCATTTAAATGCCCTTCAGTTTAAAGCAAAGAGAGGATAGTGTTGCATATAAGCTTCCACTCTGATTCCATGAAGACTCGGCCGTGGAAAGGAATTTACGATGGGTAGATAGGTAGTTTAGAAACTTAAAAGGCTTAGAGCCGGATGAGGAAGTAGGGAGGCTAAGTATATTAGGCATGGAGTGTTATCAGAAATTTTAGGAGGGAGTAAGGTTGCAAAGCTTTCAGGAAAAGATGAAATCCAACTGTGATTTACTAGAAGTCTGTCCAAATTTTTTGCGATAGGATCCTCAATTCTCTTGTTTTCCAATGTAATTATTGTCCCTTGATATCTCAGATTGAATAACCCCAGATTCTTAATGCAGGATCTCATTTCAAGCATCAGAGAATCAAACTGAGAGACTGTTGGAGAAGAATGCTCTGCTAAATGCATAATTTGGTTGAAATCACCTCCCATGATCCATATCTCGAGCGTTTTTTAACTTCCTCCATAATGTAGTTCAATAATTGCTTACATTTAAAGCATATACATCTAAGAACACAAACAATGATATCTGATTTATCTGAACTCTACAGATGATAACTTGGCAAGAATGATGTAGCACTGTAATATTTACTGGCTGCTTCCCTATTAGAATTATTCTTCCACTGTCATCGAGAAAAGGTTAGCTATAAAGCTCCAACCCTTACGAAGCTTCTGTAAAATCTGTGTTAAGCTAGGTTCTTTTATACGTGTTTCCAAAATTGCACCACAAACCAGTTGATAAGAGTTAAGCCACTGTAGAAAACGAGAGTGTTTCTCTGGGTAATTAATACCATGGAAATTCCAAAAAATTAGTTTAGGATTCATTGACAGGGTTGAGAGATCACTCTTTCATGAAGGAGGGGTCCTAAAACGGGTAGTAAAGAAAATTCAACATAATGGTGAGTTTTCGAGGGTAAGGGATGGTTTTTTGTGGGTGGGTTTTTTTTACAGGAGCTTTGGGAATGAGAGGGAAATGAGAGCACACTGATATGAGGGTTTGCATTTGTGGGCTCTGAAGAAGATAAGGTGGGAGATATTGTGAGAGGCTGGGCATAAAGGTTTTTGGAGTGGTCAATGTCCATCATGATGGCTTTATCCAAGGGGGAACTTGGGACACTAACTTTTGTCCTTTTATTTTGTGGTTTTGGTGTGGATTTTGCACTTAGTGTATGATGAGATTTTCTCTTTTGCTTTCAGGTCTACAACTTTACAGGCATTCCCAGCCATTGAAGGATCAAGAGAAACAACAGCAGAAGATTCATGATTCTTCTCTAATGAGATTAAAGCATATGAGTATGATGAAGAACTCTACTTGAGACAGGTTTGGGAATCCAGATAGAATTAGAGTTTATGCAGCTTTTCATGGTGTGACCAAATTATTTACAATGCGAGCATGTCGGAGGCAGCCATGGGTATTTAACTTCTAGCGATAAAACTTCACTATTCTTCCTCTGCAACTTAACTAGTTTAGTGATAGAGTTTTCTATATTAACTTTGACTAAGAAATGTGCCATTGAGATGTTGGTTAGCTTGAGAATGAAATCATTAACTTCTAAAAGCTCTTTAATTAATCCAGTAGTCTGATTCAATCCTTCTGGGGTCATTATTTTGAATGGAATTCCTTCAACATGAGCCCACAATGGAATAGAGCTTGGCGGAGGGGAAACAGATATACATGTATAGTTCCATTTTTCAACATGAAATGTACCAAACTCGCTTACTTGTGATTTTTTCTCGAAGGTAATCACTGGGGATTCTGATTATGATAGATTTTGATACATGCAAGGTATGAAACTCGACATTTTTTCCTTTTTCCCAAATATAGTTTAGGACACTCGAAATAATTCTTAGAGGAGGGATTTTTTCAAAGAAATAGCCCACACCAAAAGCTTTATGAGCTTCTGCACCTTTTTTGAAAACATCAGGACCTATTGTTCTTGGAAAGCCTTCATGAGAATAATCCAATGGAGCAACTCTTTTTGGGGCTTTATTATGAGATTGTCGAACTTTTGCAGCATAGGTTACCTTTATTTCTAATTTTTGGACTCGAGAACTTAAGGTAGAGATTTGGGTAGTTGAAGGAGTAGCAAGAATGGGAAAAAGGAGGTGAGAAAAAGTAGATGAAAGAGAAGGAGGCTGCGAGATAAGAGGAGTATCAGTGGACGTATCTATTTTAGAATTAGGGTTTCAAGGGTGAGACAAAGGGATGAGGGTTTTGAGGTAATGACATAATGAGGGTGAGATTGAACTACAACAATTTTCAAAGAAGAATTGACAGGGAGAGATGCAACCAAGGGCAAAGTCACAATCAGCTTTGGGCATATCGGGACTCTCGTCCTGTAATTCCCGTCTCTTTCGGGAATGAGAAATTATAATTTTCTGTTCGGGTCCAAAAATAATATCCAAACGGGTAAGGGAAAGGGTCGAGAATGGGTTCGGAAATTCCTTGAATTCCTGTTGGGTACTTGTTTACGTTAACAAAATGCTAAAATATATTAGATTCAAATATTAAGTATGTTACAAATAGTTAAAATCAAGCCTATATTAATATTTAACTTAAAATTTTTAGAACTTTACAATGAATACAAATGATTTAATATGGATATACTAGTGGTTTTGGTAAAAAATGGTAATATTTGGTCATTTAGTTACAAATTCTACCACTATAGTTTTATATTATTGTGTATTGAATATCAGTTTATCATTTATACATTGTTATTTTTGTTATATTGATTATATATTTATAATAATACTCATAGTTTTTTGACTACTCGTATTTTTCAAACTATTTTTCGTAGATATACCACAATTTCCCGACTTAGTAAAACTTTGGGAATACTTCGGAAAGTAAATTTTGAGTCCTAAAATTCTCGTACCGTTCCGGATTCTCGGAATTCTCGTCTCATTTTATAACGGGAATTGTTTGGGAAGTAAATATAATTTCTCGAACTAACCGTTCCCGATCCATTTCCGTAATTTCTCGTTATGCCCAGGCCTAGTCTCAGTTAAAGTTTGAGAAGAATTAGAAGGAGGATAGGAAGGAGGAGGAGAAGGAATGGGGGAGGGGGAAAAAGATGAGAGGATAAAGGAGGAAAGGATGAAAGATCAGAGGAGTCAGGTGGAAGAGGAGGAGGCTGGTTGAGTCTGCTGGAGACCGGCGGAATCGCCGTGGAAGAGAAGATTTGAGAACCGTGGGGTACTTACCCATCTTTTTCTTCTCTTTACCTTTTCATCTCTTTTTTCTTGAGCTTCCGATTTCTATTGGTGTGATTTTTGTTTCTTTACCTTCAATGTCTCTACTCCCACGTTTCTTTCAAAAACTATTTAGACTTTGTGAAGGTCTTTGTCTCTGTAGCAACTCTCCTCTTCTTTTCTTGTGCTTTCTTTTTCATTTTAAGCTTTATCATCTCAGTCTTTTTACAATAATAACAAGCCCTAATAACAATTAAGCCATTCAAATTAGAAACAAAATTAACATTTCAGAAACTGAAATCTGAATTAGAGATAGACTATAGATACAATGTTAGATTTCGATTTTTGGTCTTTCTAAATATGGGGTTGGAGATTATATTAGTGATTTTAAATTTAGGGTTTAGATTTCAGAAAAAATTTTGGGTTTCTTCTGGGTTTCATTCGATACCAAAATTTTGCATGTCTGTTTATTTCAACTTTAATCAAGGATAAAATTGTCCAAAAAACAAAACTATTTACCAAAATATGTTTATTTCCCATTTTGAAAAGAAAATGTAGGTATAGTGTCCATTTTCGTGAAAACTTATAAATTTAACTTGTAAGTTGAAATCTAATCATGAAGTGTCTAAACAAAAGAAGAACAAGACATAACAAGTCCTAATAACAAGTAAGTCATTCATATTAGAAACAAAATTAGGATTTTAGAAACTGAAATTCAAATTAAAGATAGACTAATAGACACAATGTTAGATTTTGATTTTCAGACTTTCTGAATATGGGATTAGAATTTTCTGGGTTTGATCCGATACTAAAATTTTGTATGTTTGTTTCTTTCAACTTTAATCAAGGTTAAAATTGTCCATAAAAATAAAATTATACCAAAATGTGCTTATTTCCCATTTTGAAAAGAAAATATAGGTACGGTGCATATGTTTATAGAAAAACTCTTAAATTTAATTTGTAAGTTGAAATCTAATGATTGTTGATGCTAGAGATCGGTTTCAATTTAGGGGCTAAAGCAGATAGAGATTTAAGTAGATCAAAGATAAAAGCAAACCAAAGAAGAAGGAACAATTGTATTAATCTTTCTGTAATACAAGACTTTCGATTATCGTATTTCTCAGATTACAATTACTTGGCGTTCTCTTATCCTAACTCTCTATTTATAGACCTAGGTTTCAACTGCTTTCCGCTCTTTCTTTGTTCTTTCCTTGATTTGACTTTGGTCACCCGCCTGCTCTTCTTTCGGCGCAATTCTCGGAGCTCGGAGACTTATTCTTTGTAGCTCCGACTTCCCGTATCTACTCGAGATACGCAGTTCCTTGGTTATGGGCCGAATTTCTTTCTTTAAGCTGCGGACCGTAACTGGGCCTAAGCTGAGCAGAGGTGAAAATGGGCCATGAAATAGGTCATGTACCAACAATAGCCTCCCAGCTCATATAGTTCGGCGGTTACGTCGAATCTATAAGCTAGATTCTTGGAGCCTATATCCTTTAGATTCTACTTTTGAATTTCAAAACGAGCGTCGGTAAAGCGGCTTGATTTTATTTATTTTGTTAGCTTTACGGAATATTCTCTCGTCTCGATGCCTTTCCTTAGTCGCCTATATATAGGGCCATACGACAAGCATGTTACCAGGCACGATTCATAATCGAGGTTCATTGGTTGAGTTAGCGAGTAACTATGGGTGAAAACAGCTCTTCAGCGGCAGACCAATCTCGAAGTTCGAAATCTCCCAGTATGTTCTATTCTCGCATCTTTATTATGCGTTTTATAAGAGCGAACAATTCTATTTACTTTATCCTTTAATTTTTATACTTTCTTAGGGAAATTCCAAGGTTGAGATTCATCCTCTTACCGCGGCAACTCCCAACCATGATCTCTTGTTTACAAGCGTTTGGTCTTGGTCGACAAAGGTGAGCTTCCACCTCCACCTCAGCCTTATCCCGATCAAACGGAGACTGTGGAGAAAATATCTGGTTATGCAGAACCTTCCCCGAAGCGGGCTCGCACGTCGAGTGATGTACATGAGGATGAAGAAACTGGTGATCCTGAAGCCCCCAGGGATACTGACTCTGGGGTTTCAACGTATTGGCATCATCGCAGTTCGTCATCCTCCAAGTCCAAGTTCCAATGGAGTTTTACGCATGACAGGGACTGCCCAATCGTAGAAGATCGGCATGGTATGGCTATTGTACTAAGACATTTCAAACCCCGGGGGTGCGTTATGCCCGCGTTGAGAGACATGTCCAAGAAGTCCAACTATACGGAGGCTCTGGAAGCTTTTGGTTATGTAAGTCTGGTCTCTCTATGTCTACCATTTTGTAGTTACAGTTCCATTTTCCTGGCATAACTTACGTTTACCGCAGGCCATCGCGGCGGTAAATAAATGTGTGGGCGGCTATGAGGACAAACTCCCAGATCTGGCATCGAAGGAATCAAGCAAGATAGTTGACAAACTGACCAATATGCTAAGTTTTGCTCAGGATCGCGAGGCGAAAAACCTGGCAGAGATTCAAAAATTACATTCTGAGTCATCTTCGCTGAGTGATAAGATCGCCGAGCTTGAAGAGACATTACAGCAAGAATGCGAGGTACAAGAGACCGCCATCAAGACAGCGGTTGAGGCCTCCACGAAGGAGCTGACTACGAAATTCCGAGAACGTTATGCTCTCTTAAAGAATCAGCTTGATAAATGGAGCTTAGAGGGCGAGCTGGAGGCTAAAGTAGCTGACATAGATGCTCGTCTTGACATCATTGGCTTGATAAGAAGAGGTAACTTAAACCTCGACAATGAGGAGACTCGTTTGAAAAACAAGCAACTGGACTTAGAGCTCGACCTCGGGATGGCTGTCGTTTCTGACTTGAATGGTGTCAACACTTCGGAAGGGTGTGGTCCAGAAGATTTAATGGACTCTGATACTCTCCAGGCTGATCTCATCGACACAACCCGGCGAATTGACTAATTCTCGTCTCTTTTATTGCTATCACTATTCTTATTTAAGCATCATATTCCTTTGTAATAAAACGACGACTGGGTCGTCGCCGTTTGTTGTTTTTTTTTATCGGGCTACTTGTTGGTTTCAAGACAACGGTAGCTCGGGCTTCAAAATTTTATTATAGTTTTATATGAATTTTGTTTCGCACCGATTCCTTATTATCTTTAATCAGGCTTTTGTGGATTTTTGCCTTTCTACCGGGTGATCAGTTCAGTAATCAGGATTTAATGTCCCTACGGTTTTTATCCTATGGGCCTATACTTATTGGGCTTTTGTTCTCTCTTATTATTATTTGGCCGAATGAGCCCAACCGAGCCCATGTGTTTTTTTTAGTTTGATGGTCCTAAAGATAGACCATCAATTTTGGCGCGTGCTGCTCTAGTTGTTTTTGAGTGTGCGACCGTTGAGCTCAACACGCGCTCTCTCTGCACCGATAGATTTGTCCACGTGGCAATCATCACGTGTATTTGCGTAGACGCGCTTTCATCATTCCCAAGGACTGGTATTATTACGATGGGACGCTTCCCTTTCCTCACGCTTCCGGACCGTCGGATGATGACATGTGGCAGTCATCGCGTCGCTTTGTGTCAACACGTCGAGGTGGTTATCGAGGAGTGGGTTTTTAGTGTTAATGACACGCCTCCACTCCTCATCTTCTCCGTTCTTTAGTTTTAGCCGAGTTTCTAGAATTCAATCGTGGTACTGCTAACTTCTTAAATCAGGTACTCAAAAATTTTCCCTTGCTTTTATGTTTGTATGCTTTCTTCTCCGCCGTCTCTTTCTACACATTCTCTGCTATTTATTTTTTAATTTTTTCCGCAAAATGTCTTCTATTTCTCGCCTCACGTCTGAAGACACCAATAGTGAAGGTGCGACACAGCCCTTACGGCGGCAAAGAAAACGACAACGGAAGTTGAGATCGTCACCGGACCATCGAGTTTCTTCTTCAAGCTCTGAGGAGGATCCCCTTGACGCCGTTGAATACTTCGTAGAGGCGGAGGTTTATCGCAACACCCTTCCACAAGGCGAGGAGCGGTTTGGTCCTCACCCCCTACTCAAAATCTCCTCACTAAATTCGGGGAGAAGTACAACTTTCCGGAGGAGGTGATAACTCTGGTTCAGAGGTCAGGGTCGTCACCGGAGGTGCTTCCACCAGGCTACCTTTGCGCGTATGCGCTCTACTTCATGGAGTGTGGACTCTGCTTCCCTATTCTGGTCGAATTGTTGGCGTGGTTAGACGCCATCGGGCTTTGCTTCCCCCAAATGTGCCTTTCTGTCATAAAGACGGCGTTAGCGATATTTACCCGAGCTATTAAGGTCGAGTGCCCCATGCGTGGTGAGGATCTGAGGTGTCTTTGTAGTATCAAGAAGAACCCAAGGGGCCGGCGTACATACTACTTGTTGCCTCGAAAGGATCAGAAGGTCGTGGACGACCTTCCTAACAAAGACACGAAGAAGCCAGACTAATACTTCTTCTTCAAGATATGTGCTTTGAGTATTGGCGATTTTCCAGTGGAGCGTGTTTGAACCTCGTGGACACGCGAGCTTGGTGCGCATCCCAGAGTCACGGATACTTAGAAGTTTTTTTCTTTTTTTTTCTTTTTTTATATTTTCAATATTTGGTTCTAATCACCTTATTTTTCGTGTTTGCAGATAGTTTTAGCTGCCCATCGTCTCCTAAGCTCGTCGAGTTTGCTGCTTTACTTAGAGAGGGAGGCACGGCGTGGACAACATTTTTTAGGGAGAGGCTCGACTTAGCTCTTTGGTCTCCTCGCATTGGTAAGGATAAACTACCTTTGAATATTTACGCTTTGATTGATTATATATATATATATATATATATATATTTTGTTGTTATAAACTTTGGTATTTGTTTTATTTTTGGACTGTTACTTACAGTTATAGGGACTTCCTTGCTTGATCGTGTTAGCTTGCAGCGTAGAAGAAAAGCACAATCAAAGCAAGCTTTAGGAAGCATGCCGATCTTGCTCCCAGCCCGCTTGTCAAGAGAACTCGCTGCCGGGGTAACGATGGAGGACTTAATCCCGTCCTCGGGTGTTCCGTCCGCTCCTTTGGCACTTCCTCCTATATCTGAAGAGGTTGTGTCAGATGCTCCTATGGAGGAGGCATTCGTTCCAGCTGAGAGGGAGCCGTCGGCCTCGGTGGCGCCCCAAGAATACATCATGCCCACCTCTGAGCACATGGAGGTTGATGGAGGTTGAACAGAGGGAGAAGCGATTCCTCCGTTTTCTATATCAGCACCGGCGGTTACCTCCGTGATCTCGACCCATGTTTTGGCTTCTCTCCCTCTCAAACTTAGTTCTGCAGAGGTGACCACGGTTACTTCGTGCGTGACACCAGAGGACGGGAACGAGGACTTATTTCCAAGTACTGGTGCCTCGTTGGGGGCTGCGAGGGCCACTAGTCGGGCACCTCAGGACCCCCGTGCTGTCCTCTTGAAGTTCAGGACTCCGGAGATGCACATTCCTCCGGTAGAGGAAATGATATTTTGGCGCGGAGTATAAGGCCATGGCCGACGCCAAAGTTAATGTACATTTTAGCTGCAATTTTCCTTTGTCACATTCATCCGTTTCTTCTCAATTAACTTTTATTTTTGTTGCTTTTAAGGAGTTGTGATGCAGAATAAATATATCGATTCCGTCGAGAAGCGCACAAGAGAATTTACTGCTAAGCATAAAGAGGAAATGGGGAGTCTCCAAGCCGGACATGACGAGCTAGCTGCTAAGTTCGACGAGCAGAAGGACGTGCTCCGCAAAGAGGAAAAGGAGCGTGAGAGAATTGAAGGACTGAACTCTGAAGCTCTTCTTCGAGCTGAGTCGGCTGAGATACTCAACCGCGATATACAATGGAGGTTTGATCAAGAGGCGAAGGCACGGGTTGAGTTACAAGAGAAATATGAGGCTTCTCAGGCCGCCATTGAGAGGTTAGCTTTGGAACTTGAGGCCCTGAAGCCGAGAAGTCTACAGTCGCTTCCTCTTTGCAACAAGTCAAGGTTGCTTTTGCCAAAAAATAGAGCAAGAAAAAGAAAGCTGTCGAGGGGGAGTGAAAGCCCGTGAGACCCTCGGCAACTTAGCCTTGCTAGCTAGGATTCAGAGTAATACTCTCGATCTTGAGAAGGAGACTAATGAATGCCTTGAGCTGCACAAGGAGGAAGAGGTTGAGTAGAAAGAAGTTTCTGATTACGAGCTTGAGAAAGACACATAGTTTTGATATGTCTTGCTCTTTGTTTATCTTTCTTAATTCTAACTTTGTAATTTTTGTTTTAGTTATGCATCGGGTCAAACCCTCTTTTTGTAGTTACTTAAACTCTTTCATTACTTTTGGTGGTATTTGTGTTGTTAACTGTTTTTCGCTTAATTCGTATGTTTTTCGCTTAATTCGTATGTTTTTTGCTTAATTCATATTTTATCACTTTATTCTTTTTTTTTTGGGCTGCACTTGGCTGAGCAAGCTGCCTACGTACCTCACTAGGAGGATCAAGCCTTACGTAGTTCATCTTATTTTTACTCTCACTTTTTCTTAGAGATAAAACTTTTTAAGGTTCATCGCATTCCATGGCCTTGGTTCTATGTTTCCGGAGTTGACATTTTTTATCTTATATACCCCGGGTTTAACTTTGTCTTCTACTTGGTAAGGGCCTTCTCAAGTAGCTCCCAGTTTTCCAGCATTCACCTCGCGAGTATTTTCGAAAACTTTCCTTAGTACTAAATCGCCTGTTTTTAACCTTCTCAAGTTTACTTTTGAATTATAGAACTTCGATATTACGTTTTTGTAATTTTGCATTCTTATGTTAGCTTGATCTCTCTTCTCTTCAACGAAGTCTAACATGTGTTCGAGCATCTCGTTATTTTCGTGTTCTGCTTCTGGGGCCTTGGTCCTTCTTAAGCTTGGGACTGAAGTTTCGTCTGGCACCATGGCCTTTACTCTGTATAGTAATGAAAACGGGGTTTCCACGGTAGCTTGCCTTTGTGATGTTCGGTATGCCTAGAGTATGCCGTTGAGCTCGACATACCAAACCGATTTCTTTGACGCAAGGCATTTTCTGAGTGTACTTAAAATCATTTTGTTCGTTGCCTCGGCCTGACCATTCCCTTGTGGATAACACAGAGTCGAAGTTGATAGTTTTATCTTCTATTTCTCACAAAATTCTTTGATGGGTTTCGAAGTTAAGTTCGTCCCATTATCGGTTATTATCTTGCTTGGGAGTCCGTGACGGCACACTATGTTTTTCCATAAAAATTATGACACTTGGGTCCCTGTTATATTCGTATATGCTTCCGCTTCTACCCATTTGAAGAAATTGTCGGTTAAGACGAGAAGGAAACGGACTCGCCGGAGTCCGGATGGTTCTAACAGCCCTACCACGTTCTAACGGCCCTACCACGTCCATTGACCACGTCATGAACAGGTACGGGATTGTCGTCGAGCTAAAAAATTCTCCTGGTTGATTGATCATTGGCGCATGTCTCTGGCATTTCTGGCACTTTTGAGAGTGCCTCTCGCAGTCATGATAATCGTTGGCCAAAAGTATCCTTGCCTCTTGATCCAAATTGCTAATGCTCGCCCTGCTGCGTGATTGCCGCAGCTTCCCTCGTGCATTTGGTTCAGGATTTCAGCCGCTTCTTCCTTATTCACGCACTTGAGATAGGGGCCATATATGCTTCTCTTATAAAGTTGGCCATTTGTGATTGAGTACCTTGCGCTTTGAATTTCCCTTTCCGAGCTTCCCACTTATCTTGGGGCAGCTCTCCGTTTTGTATATAGCGCAGGATTGGATCTCGCCAATTTTTGGTGATGGAGATGAGCTCGCTTCCATTGACCAAACTGTTTTCACCGTTCGAAGGGTGACCGACGACCATCACTGCTTTTTGATCGATACTTGGTCTTTTAATATGCTCGACAGGTATTATCCTTTTGGTTTCTAGATCGGAAGTCACGGCTAGTGCTGCAAGGACGTCGGCTGCTGTATTGTCTCCTCTCGGGATTTTATTGAGCTCAAAGGAATCAAAGTGCTCAACTACTTCGTTTACGAGTTCTTTGTATGCGTTCTTTTGCTTCATATTCTCCTTTTACCTGACTAGAGATGAGCTGTGAATCTGTGTGAGCCGTCAGTTCTTTTATCCCGAGGCTCACGACCAATCTTAAACCGGCTATTAACACCTTGTACTCCGCAACGTTGTTCGATGCATCAAAACATAGACGAAAGGACTGCTCGATAACTTCACCAATTGGGGATACTAATCGTATACCGATTCCCGCTCCTTGTTTTGATGATGCTCCGTCGACGAGTAGTTCCCATCTTTTGCTTGGGGTTAGCTTAATCTCGTTGTTTCGAGCTAGTTCTACAACAAAGTCAGCCAAAACTTGAGATTTTATACTCGTCCAAATTCGATACTGAATGTCGTATTTACTGAGTTCTATGGCCCATTTTACTAGTCTCATTGAGTTGCTGGGACTGTGCAAGATTGTCCTAAAAGGCTGGGAAGTCATTACTACTATCGGATGGGATTGAAAGTAGAGTCGGAGTTTTCTTGCCGAAGTAACGACTACTAGTCTAACTTCTCTTCAATTGGGTATCTTAACTCTGCTCCGACGAGCATTACACTTACATAGTAAATTGGTTTTTGCTCGTTTCTATCGGCTCGGAAAATCATACCGCTAACAGCTGAGTCCGAGACCGCAATGTAAAGATATAGCAGTTCCCTGGTCACTGGCTTCGCCAGGATGGGTGGTTCAGCAAGATATTTTTTCAGCTCGCAGAGGGTGTTCTGGCGTTCCTCGCTCCATTCGAATTGTAATTTTCCTTTTACTTGCTTTCCTTTTAGCAATTTGTAGAAAGGCAGACACTATCGGTTGACCTTGAGATAAATATGTTTAGTGCCACGATTATTACAGTTAAACACATAACATCTTTTGGCATTTTCGGTGTAGTAAGGCTTAGTAGAACGTCTATTTGCTTTAGATTTGCTTCGTTACCTCTTTCTGTGACGAGGTATCCAAGGAATTCTCCCGAAGTGACCCCGAAGGAGCACTTCGATGTGTTAAGCTTCATATTATATTGGTTTAAGGTTTTTGAACACCTTCGGAGCTGCTTGAAGTGGTCCTTTGAGACCATGCTTTTTACGAGCATGTCGTCGATGTAAACTTCCATGGTCTTTCCTAATTGTTCAGCCAACATTTTGTTTACCAATCACTGATAAGCTGCGCCCGCATTTTTCAGTCCGAAAGGCATTACTTTGTAACAATATATTCCTTGGTCCGTTATGAAGGAAGTTTTTTCTTGGTCATCGGGGTGCATGAATATTTGGTTATACCCCGAAAAGGCGTCCATAAATGACATCAGTTTATGACATGCGGTTGCTTCTGCAATTTGATCTATATGAGGTAGGGGATAGCTATCCTTTGGGCAGGCCTCATTTAGATCCGTGAAGTCCACACACATTCTCCAATTGCCAGTTTTCTTTTTTACTACTACTGAGTTAGCTAACTAGTCCGGATATTTTACTTCTTTAATTGACCCATTTTTTAGCAATCGTTGTACTTCCTCTTTAACTGCAGCTGCTTTTTCTGGGATGAGCTTTCTTCGTTTTTGTTTGACTGGTTTGTACTTTGGATCAACTTTTAGCTCATGCGAGGTGACTTTGATACTTATTCCTGTCATATCAGATGGTTCCCACACAAATGTTTTTTTTGTTTTCTTTCAGGAAAGCAATTAGGTCGGTTTTGATATCTGACTCCAGATCTACATCGATTTTCACTTTCCGGTCAGGGAACATCGTGTCAATTGCTACGCTTTCTAGAGATGATAATCTGGGTTTGGCTGTAGCATTGACACCTTTCATCTCTAATTGCTATAAGGTTTCACTTCGCAACTTTTCGAATGTTGTTCTGTAGCATCCTCTTGATGCAGATTGGCTTGCTCGGATGACACCAACTCCATTATTAATTGGAAATTTTACGCATTGATGATAAGTCGAGGCTACAGCCTTCATGTTGTATAACCAAGGTTGTCCCAGAATAGCGTTAAAAGGAGCTGGTTTGTCTACGACCATGAACTTTACGACCTTAGGGATTTCATGAGTGACTACGGGCAACGTAATGGTTCCGAACGAGAGACTTGTAGTTCCATCAAAACTAGTAAGTGGTGTTTTATCTCTATTCATTTCTGAATCTTCAAAATTCATTCGCTTATAAGCATCGTAGAAGAGCAAATCTACCGAGCTTCCGGTATCAATCATTATTCGCGAGAGCTTGAAGCCTGCGACTTCTAGGGCGATCACGATTGCGTCATCGTGCGGTTTATCGAGGTGCGAGGTCTCGCTTTCACTAAAGGTGATCACAGCGTCCTGGTATATCGAGCTTGATCCGAGCTGGGAGTTCGTTTCTACTTTGCATTGATGAGCTTTAATTGAATTTATAGAATTTGAGACAAGATAGGATCCGCCCATAATAAAGTCGATTCGTTTCGCTTGCTATTTCTGATTTTTGACTTCTACTTCTTGATACTCACGTTGCTCTCTGCTATTTCCTCGCCTTCTCTTAGTTGAATCATGATCATCTCTGGACTCAGATCTCTGTTTTTGCATTATATCCTTCCTTTGATTATTCCTCTTCAAACGGTAGACTATTGTACAGTCGTCCATGGAATGCCCTTTAGCCTGGTGATAATCACAGAACTTTGATGGATAATATTCCCATTTATCTCTTTTGTACGAGCCTCCGACTGCGTACACATGCTTTCCCTGACCTTCGCCGGTTTCTCTAAATGAATTTTTGTTGTTCTGTCGATGATCCTCGTGACTTTCTTCTTTTCTACCTTTCTTATCGAACTCCAATCTATTCGTTTCTTCCCATTCGATAAAATTAGTAGCTCGGTGAAGAGCGTCATCTAAGCTATCAAAAGGTCGCAGGAACATTTCAGCTCGGAAACTATATTTTGGCCATAGGCCCATTTTTAATGCACAAATGGCTACTTCGTTGGTTATATTCACGCTTAAAGCTCTTGCTTCCTTGAAGCGGCTTAGATAATCTCGCAATGGCTCATTTTGTTGTTGTACTGTTGCAAACAGATTATCTGCTGAGGTTCTTTTCTAGATAAACATTGAGAAGTGCTTAAGGAACCCTTCAGCCAATTGCTCGAAATTATCTATCGTATTTGGTTTTAGAGATGAGAACCAGTCGAGAGCTGATCCGGCTAGGTTCTCGGAGAATAGTCGACACAAACCAACATCTCGCTCTTTGTTATTAAAATCACTTTCATCGCCGCCAGGCGGAATATCTTTAGATGAGCGACTGGGTCTGCGTTTCCTTCGAACGTTGGGACTTTAATCTTTCTGACGTCTCTAACGATTGTGCTCATTATTCGATTTGTAAACAGTGTCTGTCGCGTTAATTCTATTACGCGTTGGATATCAGGCGCTGCGGTTGTTGCGCAATGGATCTGCGATCTCATTTGAGCATGCTCACTTCGTTGATTTGCAATCAATACGCGCATCTCCTGTATTTGCCTTTCGAATATATCGCAATTCTCCATGTTGGCATTTAAGGGGGGTGGAACCTCGTCTACATTCGTTTGATTGTTGTTTTCATTATGTTGACTAACGTTGACAGCTATATTCCCCTGGACTTGATTTCCTAGGTTAGGCGGTAATTGCGGAATTGACGCTTGTAATTCGTTGAAACGCTGCTCCTGATAATCTAACCTCGCTAGGATCTATGCTGTCCACTGATTATTCTGCTCGACAAAGTCGGCCATTAATTGCTTTAAATCGTTTAGAGTTTGTCTGCGCTGAGACGCTGTGCTTTGAGCAGCTTGCCTAGAAGGCAATTCAGAGTTTAACGGCGGTTGAATCTGCGATGTGGATATCTCTTCATTGTCGTTATTTGTCCGCTCAATTGTCTGCGATTGTTCCATCCTTCTACTAGCTCGGATTCTCTTAGATCTACGCTTCGGCCCCACGGTGGACGCCAATTTGTTGATGCTAGAGATCGGTTTCAATTTAGGGGCTAAAGCAGATAGAGATTTAAGTAGATCAAAGATAAAAGCAAACCAAAGAAGAAGGAACAATTGTATTAATCTTTCTGTAATACAAGACTTTCGATTATTGTATTTCTCAGATTACAATTACTTGGCGTTCTCTTACCCTAACTTTCTATTTATAGACCTAGGTTTCAACTGCTTTCCACTCTTTCTTCGCTCTTTCGATGATTTGACTTCAGCCACCCGCCTGCTCTTCTTTCGGCGCAATTCTCGGAGCTCGGAGACTTATTCTTCGTAGCTCCGATTTTCCGTATCTACTCCGGATACGCAGTTCTTTGGTTATGAGCCGAATTGCTTTCTTCGAGCTGCAGGCCGTAACTAGGCCTAAACTGAACGGAGGTGAAAATGGGCCATGAAATAGGCCATATACCAACAATGATGAAGTGTCGAAACAAAAAGAAGAAGACATAATCGTAAGAAAACATGGTTTGAAAGTGGGACAACCAAAGTAAAGTAAATACATAAATTATAAGATTTAACAAAAAAGAAAAAAAGGACCTCGAAACAATATAAAAGACATGCCGATGGAATGTGACACCAACACCTTCAATAACTTAGTCACAAAGGAAAATAAAGGTATTGCTTTTTATTTGTTACAAAAATCTACAATTGAAAGCTATTATATTTAAACTGATCGTGTAATATGTTGAAGATTTGGTTGGTTAAATTTTGTCTTTGTCATAAAATAGTGACTTTTACATATCCTGTAAAACAGACAAAAGATTAAAAAATGTCAAATTTTCGTCAAATAATATATAGTTTAAAAACTCGACAAAATCTAATCGTCGAATAACCTAAAATCATCAACTTGTTGGAAATATCCAATGTTGAACGCTACGTCAAAAGTGTAGTTTGCTTTTTTATTCAAGTTGTCTTCAGCATATTCAAACATGCATAGTAAATAGAATACATACAAGTAAAGGAGTTGGTGCGTCAAAAGTACGCATTATGTGGTTTAGGTAACCAGAATGATAATAAAAAACGAAAGAAAATGATGCCAAGAAAGAACCTTCCATTGACTGCTCTTCATTAAGAACCCTAAGTGATTTTTTTTAACATTATAGAACCCTAAGTAATTACTTGTTTGTTAAGTTACTTTTACAAATGCCTATACATTATCTCAAATTTACCATTTATTAGTCGAAAGCATTTAGCGTTGATAAAGATGGCTTAAAGTATTAAAGAATAAGTTGTGGGTAATAATTCCACTCTGAAATTATACCGAAAGATATGTTTTATCTTGCTTTTTCTTCGTCGGCAAATATATATATTTCTCTTATTAAATATATAAAAACAACAACTAATTACCTATGAACCTATCTTGCACGATGAATTATTGCTTAGACAAATAAATAATCGAAATTCACTCCACGTTTGATTTTCTCTCAAAAACGTCGAAGATATGGTTATTTTAATCATTTTATATTCCAGTTAATCGTACTTTAATATGTGTAATTAATAATTAATAAGAATAAATTCATTAATAGAAAGTAGAATCATTAGAATTAAAACACATGCTATTTTGGCGTAATGTGCACTTGAACAACTTCTGTTTATCCACCGTTACTTCTCTCTTTCTCTCTCTCACAAGACAATCCAAATAAGTACAAACCAAATCTCCAAATCGTCTGTTTTCGTGAATTTGGAGACTATTGATTTGTAGCCGTTTACAAGAGACGGCTTGATTCTCCGTACCGATGCAGTCGATTCTCCATTCTATGTTGTGCCCAGAAGGAAAAAATATGATCTTTTGTGATTTTTGATGAGATAAAGAGATCTTGTTAACACTTAAATAGACCCAACTTGGGAAGCTATGGCGACTGTTTGCTTTGCGGCAGCTATTCTGATTTGTTGTTTATTACCGGCGGCAGTTTTATCTTACGATTTTCCGGCGGCGCTGAAACTGGAAAGAGTGATTCCGGCGAATCATGAGATGGAACTTAGTCAGCTCAAGGAGCGTGATCGAGCCAGACACGGCAGGTTGTTACAGTCCTTAGGTGGAGTCGTAGATTTTCCAGTGGACGGAACTTTTGATCCTTTCGTTGTTGGGTAAATGAAAATATTCTCTCTTTCTTTGTATTTCGGGGATTCTTACATTTGATCAGTCAATTGGCAATATCTGAGTATTGATGCCTGCATAAGGTGTTCTATATGATATCTGATTAATTCGAAGTTATTGTCAGTCTATTTCTAATGTCTCAATCATAAGTTATTTTTCTTTGGTTTTGATTCTGCTTAATTTGGTGTTTTGACTTTGGACAGATTATATTATACCAAACTGCGATTAGGATCTCCTCCAAGAGACTTTTATGTACAAATTGACACGGGAAGTGATGTTTTGTGGGTCAGTTGTGCTTCTTGTAATGGCTGTCCTCAAACCAGTGGACTCCCTGTAAAGCTTCTGGAAACAGTCACTATCTTTGGTATACTTTGAACTCTTTGATTTGAGCTTAATATACTGATCATTTCGATGTTTCCTTTTGCAGATTCAGTTGAATTTCTTTGATCCAGGGAGCTCAGTATCTGCTACACCAATCTCATGTTCTGACCAAAGATGCAGTTGGGGTATTCAGTCCTCTGACTCAGGCTGTTCTGTTCAGAATAACCTTTGCGCTTACACGTTTCAGTATGGGGATGGAAGTGGCACCTCGGGGTTCTATGTCTCTGATGTCTTGCAATTTGATATGATCGTCGGAAGCTCTCTGGTCCCAAACTCAACGGCGCAGGTTGTGTTTGGGTGAGTTATTTCATCGAATTCTTAGTCGGCAGTGATCAATATGGGCCATTACTCTTGACTATGTCGGTTGCTATGTGGGATTGTTTTTCTGGAACAGATGCAGCACCTCACAGACAGGAGATTTAGTGAAGTCTGATAGAGCAGTTGATGGAATCTTCGGGTTTGGGCAGCAAGGAATGTCTGTGATTTCTCAGCTTGCCTCGCAGGGTTTAGCTCCAAGAGTGTTCTCTCATTGCTTAAAAGGAGAGAATGGAGGTGGAGGCATATTGGTACTTGGAGAGATTGTAGAACCAAACATGGTCTTTACGCCACTTGTTCCCTCACAGTTAGTTCTATTTTATCCCTTATAACTGTTTCAAATCAGAAGAGTTGGTTCACATGTTCATCAGAGACTGACTATGATCTTATGGTCTGTGTGAAAATTTCAGGCCGCATTACAATGTGAATCTGCTGAGCATCTCAGTGAATGGCCGAGCTTTACCAATCAATCCTTCGGTCTTCTCCACATCAAACGGTCAGGGAACCATCATTGACACTGGTACAACATTGGCATACCTTTCTGAAGCAGCCTATGTTCCTTTCGTTGAAGCTGTAAGTCACAAAACCACCCTTTGCTTTATCATTTTTTATTATATTCTTCCATTTGGGAAATGTAGTTACCAAGTACTCAATTGACTTGAAACTCTGAAAACATTATCTTAGATGTTGTCTGTCTTATGGAATTTTTCAGATTACAAATGCTGTTGCACAGTCTGTCAGACCCGTTGTTTCCAAAGGGAACCAATGTTATGTAATAGCCACGAGGTTTATGCTCTTACCATACTCTTATCTCTTAAACATGTTTTCTTAATTGGTATCTATACTGTGGAAAATTTTGAATTTTTGTACGGTATTGTGATGATCAGTCTTGGAGATATATTTCCTCCAGTTAGTTTGAACTTCGCTGGTGGAGCATCCATGTTCTTGAATCCTCAGGATTACCTCATACAGCAGAACAGCGTCGTAAGTACTTTAAAGCTGAACCTAATCACAGCAATTTGGTTTCAGAATCTGAACCTAACTTTACTTGAAACGATGAGTTTTTTGTTGTCCTTGTTGTTCTTGGTATAGTAGTTGACTTTGCAATCTACTTTCTAGGGAGGCACTGAAGTGTGGTGCATTGGTTTTCAGAAGATTCAGAATCAAGGGATAACGATCCTTGGAGGTAAACCGAATTGAAAGCTTAAGCCTTTGTTTATTTGAAATCCACCTTCTGCAACACAAAAGACATTAGTATTTCATCTTATATTCTGCAGATTTGGTTCTTAAAGACAAAATCTTTGTGTATGATCTGGTCGGTCAGAGAATTGGATGGGCAAACTACGACTGTAAAAATCTCAACTCTTTAATGAGATACAAGAGCAATGAAACATTTGCACACTTAATCTCCTAACTTTTAATATTTCTTCAGGTTCAATGCCAGTAAATGTTTCTGCGACTAGCAGTAGTGGAAGAAGTGAATATGTGAACGCAGGACAGTTTAGTGACAATGCTGCGCCGCAGAAGCCATCTTTGGACACTGTTGGAAACAGGCTAATGCTCTTACTAATGGTAATTAACATGTTCTTATAGCACACAGCTTTTGCAACTTTTCCTAAAATGTAATTTTCAATACTCTTTTGATCTGGTCACCGGAGAGTAAGTTTCTCCCAACCGGCGAAGCCCAGCAGAAGAAAATTTGACTTCTTTGTTGTTGTTTGTGGTCTTTTCTCTATTTTTTTTTTTTTCATTGCATCGTTATAGTTTTGGATGTACATAATTTGTTTTTTACATAGTGGTCTCTGTGTGTATGGTACTCGATCTTATTCTTTTGTCAATAACAATTAGACTGACAAACCTCTTTCCAAAACCAAAATCCTCAAAAGTCCATGTCAATTGTTATGCTAAGACCATCACTGGGGTTCTCACCAAAATTTTCAAGACTAAAATAAATCAAAAATAATAAAAAAATAAAGTTTTGCCCGAAAAAAGTAAGAATCGATTTTCACTAGAAAAACTGTGAGAACTCCTCTATTTTCTCACTTCTAGGACACATATCCACTTATGAGTGGTTTGGGTTATATTGTTATAATTTTAATTTCTCATAGTTTAAAAACTATATAAAATCATTTCATTATTTCATTTTTCATTTTTTATTTTTTTATAAATTGTAATATAAATTATCGTTCTAACAAGATCCATTATACTTAAGTTTAAATTATATATATTTAGTTATTATAAAGTATATAATTGCATTAAAAATTAATAAAAGAGAAAAACAATATTAAATAAAATTTTTTTAATTCAATATAATATACCTAAAAGCTATTTAAAACCTAAAATTATATAAAACTTTATTAATATTTTAAAATATTCAGCATAATAGTATAAATTAAAATTAGTATATATATATGCATATATAAGAATATATGAGTAATCAAAATCCAAATTTGTATATATTTATTAATATTATATTTGTGAGAGACTTGATGAGTTTCTCACCAATGGATATCAAAAAATAATGTGGGGTTCTCAAACAAAATTCTGTCAAAAATAATATTATTATATTAATGAGAACCCTAATAGGTTTCTCACCAATGCAGGTGCTCTAATCTATCAAATTCCGTTGGATGATATCGTTTTTAGAATTTAGTAACTATGCCCAAAAGGGCTGAGGTTACTAGTGAGTATAGTGAGTAATACAAAGAAGAGATATGGGCTATAACATACAAAGGCCTAGACGGAAAGAATAGTTGGCACGAAATCCACTTTTCATGTGTGTGAAACGTCATGTGTTGTCGTGGGTTGAGATCGGCATGCAGTTACCAGTGAGAGGATATGGAAGTCTCCATCGGAAACACCACACTTCGTCTCTCTCCTTTGTTTGGACACCCGATTGGCATCCGGTTCCACCATAAAAGATCCATCGGAGAATTGAATCTGTCACCGTTATCCATCACCAGCAATAACCCACTCCAAGAAACTTCAATGCCTCTAAGACGAAACAATGGCTCAAATGCCATTTTTTGATAAAACACAATTATAATTGCCACTCCTTTATTTTACCTTTCTTTTACAATTTTCATTTTATTAAAAAATGATGTAAAAGACATTAAAACCATGAAAGTTGATTTTATTTACATACCTAACCACCGACCCAACTAAACCTGACCCGCCCAACTTAAAATCTCTAATTCTACCTTTTGGTTTCACGTTTTAATATATCTGTTAAATCCCTAATTTATATTTTGATCCTCTTCGACAACGGGAGGCGACAAGAATTTCAAACAATCACACGAAAGAAGAGACGATTCCTGTAATCCTCTCCGGCGATTTCAAGTTCTAAAGCCATTGTTCATCCGATCAATCGCAACCCATCTCCTCTCTGGTGTTGGTAAGTTTGTATACCCAAATCCTTATTTATTTTTGGATCTTTGTAGGTGTAGGTTCCCTTGGTTTTGAAGAAGAAGACAAAGCAACTGATAATGCTAATGGAGAGGAAAAGGATGATGATGCTACTTGAGAGAAATGAGGGAGCAGTAAAAAAGAAGAAGAAGAAGAAGAAGACATGAGTAAGGTACATTTAGAACAATATGGACAATTGTGTATTGTTCTGTGGTTTGTTATAATTAGTACATCAAAGAACAACTGTAAAGCAGAAGAAGCATAAGAACAATTAGTATATCAAAAGTCATATTCTTAAGCAAAAGAGCACCAGATAGGTATACACCCAAGGTCATAAGAAGCAGAAGAACTGATATTGGATTATGTAATTTGATATTTCAAACTTGGTTTTATGTATTTTGGTATTTTAAACAACTTGGTCCGTTTTATTAGGTTATTGTATTTCGGAACAAGTAGAACAACTAAGATAATTTATGTTATTGTTCAATTGGTACAACTCTAAACGTCTAAAAAAATTGGACATAGATGAACTATAAACGAATAAATGTATATTTTTTGTATTTGCAAGATACCTCTGATGATGATAGCTCTAATGAAGAATGAAAAAGAACACGATGATGATGAAAATAAAAAAAGATAATAAAGAAGAAGAGGATGGTGAAAAGAGTAATGAAGAAGAGGGGATAGTGAAACAGAAATTGAAGAAAAAGAAAATGGTGATAAGATTAAGAAGGGTGAAGAAGAGAAGAATGAGGAGACAAAAAGAACAAAGAAGGACATAGAAGCGACAAAGAAGGTGGCAAATTGTATTTTGGAACAACGAGAACATCTTAGACAACTTATGATATTGTCCAATTGGTACAAGTATAAACGTTTAAAATAATCAATTATAAATTTCCAATTGGTACAACTCTAAAAATAGAATTAATCACAAAATTCCCAAAATCTAAAAGAAGAGAAATAGACAAGTAGGAAAGAAACAAATGGAAAAACATAAATAATATTAAAGTATAAATAATATTAAGTTAATATCTTTAGATGTTTAAACATGTGTTTATTTTAAAAAACATTTTAAACATGTGTTTATTTTAAAAAAATTTGGGCATTGTTGAACCTAATTGTCCATTTGTACATTCGTCCACATAATTGTACTTTGACCGTTTTACGATTATTGTAGTTGGACCTTATGAAGGATGAATGTTTTGTTGTTGGTCTAATGATTTTCATCTTTTAATCATCAGTTCGGAGGTTTCCACAATACAAATATGTTTGAATTAATAGTATTCACATCTTTTCCTTAGTAAATAGGTTATAGCAAACATAAGACTCCTTATACTAGTACTAGTATTTTGTGGAAAAACATCAAAATATTTTCAAAATTGAAAATTTGTTTTATTCATTTCTAATTGTTTCTTATGTGTTTTGCAACCTTTACATTGATTACGTAGAGAATTCTACATATTAGTTGAAAAAAATGACAAATTACTATTTCATACAGTTGGACTAAGTTGAACCAATTGTACTATACAAAAAACTATTGGACTAAACTGGACTAATAGTAACAAAACACTATTGGACTAAACTGGACCAGCTGTAATTATTACTCAATTTGAGCTTCCCACTAGTTTCATATATCCTAATTTCCTGCATATCTTATCTGCTAACACCCAAGTTATCTCCACCAAATATGAAGTCTTAAACAATATAGCATGTAGAGAATTTGTTAAATCCATTCATGATCTTTTGAATAGCACCCTCCATAGTCAAAACACGTGTGTACATATTCTTTAAGGTCTTCTGTAAATAAAATAAAACAAAATTCATTCAGCAATTACACAAAATTTTGTAGCTGTACCTAAATGTATTCGTTGCTTTGTCATCTCTTGTGAACAGTTGTACCTAAATGTACTCGTTGTTATGTCATCACTTGTGAATAGTTGTACCTAAATATACCAGTTGGACAAAAATTACAGAAACAATTTATGAAATCATGTTAAAATCAGAAAAAATTATATAACAAACCTTCTAATCTATAGAGAGGATTTCAATTAAAATCCATAAATGAAACACTCTATTTCAATGAGTGGGTTTCTCATTAAGGGTAAAAAAGAAATTTAATAATATAAGTGACAATTAGATTAAAGAGTGGCAAGGTTAATTCTATTTTTATTAAAAGTGGCTTTTAAGATTGTGATCCCTCTCAGACTCAAAGTACTGACCTCGAAAATTTGATCTATATGCTCGCTTCTCCGCAATAAACGGTGGTAAGCAATCGAAGAATTACTGGTCGAAATTAGAATACCTTGGAAAGATGAGGGTACGCAGCCTCCGACCGGAAGAAAAGTAAGGGGTGATAGTTGGAACCAATATAGATGTCGGTGGTGAAATCGATACTGAGGTCGGAAGTGAAACTGATACAAAAATCGTAAAAAAGATCAGAAGGGAATGTAGATTGATTAATGGTGAGACACATGAATCATCTCTATGAAAGATGGTAAAGAGAGAAAAGAAGCGATTTGGTCTTCACCGGATTTTTTTTTTGATAAGTAAGAAAAGAAAAAGAAAAAAAAATGAAAAGAAAAGAAATATGAGATAAGGACGAAGAAGATAAAGCTATAGAATATAGACTCTTACTCTTATCCTCTTACCTTAAAATTCTATTTTTTTTACATTTTATGTACTGATTTTCAAAATCCAAACAAGGAATTAGAGAATAAAACTAAGGTGAATCGATCAAAGCAAAACAAACTCGTTATTCGAAGGAGGAAGAATTGTTAGACTCTTAAACTAACACAAAGACAAAGATAACAGAACAAACAGAATTTGATGGGAAGCTTGAACAAGGTTTGATTACTGGCAAACTATGAAGGAATCCGGATTGGTTACTCCTAGCTTTGAGGAATCAAAGATAGAGGTAAGAGGAGATTTATAGTCGAGCTCTTATGGATCATCATCGTGGTGATGAAGCATGACAAGCTACAAGTGGCTTTAGCTACCATGAGGAAGAAGCAAAGGTCTGTTCGTGAGAACAACAAAGGCAAGATTGTGGTTTCCAAGCAAAGTGGCCACAAGTATATGATGGTAATAGAGAGTCTTAAAAAGCGAAAGACTCAAAATGAAACAGAGGTTCTTCTATTTTTTAATTTTTTTTTGAAACAGAGAAGCTTGCGTTATAAGAAAATCCAAAAGTACATACATTGTTGAGAATGCAACAAAAGAGAGATTAAGACAGCAAAAACAAAAACAGCATAACTTGTGGACTTAGTCTTAAGATAAAAGGTTAAACAACCTAATAAACCAAACCTTAAGCGATTAAACAAACATAGTCGTAATGAAACCAAAAAGACATGAGATCAGGAGCCACAAACTTTGTGAGTTAAAAGGTCTGAGGAGCTTTGTTTGGAGAGTTATCCACAAAGTTCGGGTAACGTTTTTGTTCTGACTCACGGTTGAGCAAGACTTGAAACTCAGCTTGCAAAACAGAAGTAGCCATATCCAATGCAAAATGTTCTGAGAAGGTGTCAACAAATTCGTTGTTGACTGTGAGATTCACGATGGTGTCAGCTGGAGCAAGTGGGTCATCCATCTCTTGTTCTTGATATTGGGTTTGTCCTTGAACATCCTGTACCTGAGAATTTTGATTCGTGGATTCCACCTCCATGGCTTAATGATCCATCTGTGATATAGCTGAGGAAATTTCAGATGGAAACAGATTGTCCACTGATTCTTTAAGGTAGTCTTCTGGTGTAGGACATACGAACATACTGTAGTATCATGTGTGAGCTTCTGGCAGTTCAAACAAAAATTTGGGATACCCTCATAGTGGAAGAAGACATAGATCCTATCACTATTTTGGAACCTGAGAGGTTTGAAGAATTTCAGCCTTTCAAAGGGATTAATGTTGACTCTGGCCCTAATCATAGAAGCTCTTAGTATTGACTGTGGTTGCACATCAATCTCCTTTATTTCTCCCAGTTCTCTGGCTATCAGCCTGGTTGTCATTGCATAAGCATACTGCAAATATAGATCTTGTATTTGGATCCAAACTGGAACCTGTAAGAAGAAAAGTATGGGTTCTATTGGTGCCCACTTATGTAGAAGAACTAGCCATCCATTGTATGTTATTGGCTGCCTCCTTAGGATTGACTTGAGATCCGTTTCAGATGAGAACATGAATTGGACGTAGTCGTGATCAATAATGCGTCCATACACCCTTGTTTCCATACGCCAAATCTTTAGCAGATCCTGAGCCATTTCCAGAATGTTTTGTTCCGTGTAGTTGATAGGTCTTGCAACAATGCTCATTTTACTCATCTCTGTTGCATTACAGTAAGCGAAGTTGGGGATGTAGATATCATTATTACGTCTCCCCATGTGAAATTGCTTGATAGCAGACAAAAAGTTATCAACCATTTTAAAAGAAGCAGTATTAGCTTGTGATGAAGTGAAGAATGATCTGGTGAAAGCTCTCTCTACCATATCCTTTTAAGCTTGAGTGTGAAGTAACGTCTCTGCTTTCATTTCTAACACATGTCCGCATGCTGACAGTCTCGAGGGTTGGGAACATGTTAGCCAATGCATGCACATTATTTGTAACACATCACCGCCTTGAGACTTCTCGAAAATCTGCTCAAAGATTTGAATCCTGGCTGGCGTGAGTAGCTGATTGGTTCAGGGGAGTGAGGCTAACACTTGTCACCATCTAAACTTAGACTCTTGAGGCCGGTAAAGTAAGTAATTATTGTTAAAGACAGAGCGTGTGATAGGGGTAGAAGGGCCTGGAAGCCTGATAATATGGTAAAAAGTTTATAGGATCGAAACAGATTTCACACGAAAAGAGGATAATCATGAGGTCTCTATATTTGTTGGGCTTAATCATTTAAAATAAATGATATCGAAGAGATGGCCCATTAATGTTGAGAGTTTAAAAGTGGTTTGTAGCTTGGTGTGGCTGAATAAAGTTAGGAGAATGGAAGTGTTTAACGTGCAGGGCAATGAAAAGTGTTTAACGGGAGTTGTGTTATTCTTTAAAGTTAAGCGGGAAGTGGTGTTGAGGCAACCAACCTGGAATTTGTGAACCAATGTAGTCCTGAAATATGTTTTCCATAACCACACTTTTGGCTATGAGGTGTTGCCATGAGAGTTGCTGAGTTGGGATTAACCGAAAAGAAATTCCTCTTCCTAGTGCATTGATATCCTGAAATTGTTCTTGTTGGTGTTTGAATCTTGGCCATTTTTGCGTCTGTATTATGATCTCGTAGACTTTCTTATCCTCGACCATTATGCATAATGGATAAAAGTGTAGATCAATTATGCTTCGCGTTAGTCCTAGCAGACCTTGAAGTTTTCCTTGTAGCTTAGAACCCATATTAGCAATCGTGTACCTTGAATGCCAAGTTTTTTTGGTCTCCTTATGTTGTATGATCCATGATCCTCCATGTAGATTGAAATTTCTGTTAAGCATTGTGTCCCACAAAGCCATGTATGACCTTGTACTAGTCACATCCATAAGCTTATCTGTTTGACTGATCTGAGCTCTTTGCGCCAAAGCTGTCATCTTTTGTTGTTGCTGGACCCAGATTTTTTGCTTCAGCAAGACTATCTTGTAGATTGACCATATGGTTCTGATTTGAGTTCTCAATAACAATTATGTTTCTAGTTTTCCAGATGCACCATAGCACCCATGGAAAACTGAGTCTGATATCACTTGGGATCCAAACATCTTTACTGAAGAGGAGAAGGTGAATGAAGTTCCCTTATAGTGTATTGTTATTGAATCCTCGTGCTGAATCCGGAAAATTGAACAGTGTCCATATTTTCCTTGAAGGATGACATGAAAATAACGTGTGTTTTATGGTCTCATCCTCAGTTCCACAAACAGTACAAATAGGATTTTGAGCTATTTTTCTTTGAAAGAGCTGTGCTTTGTGATAACAAGATTTTTTTGGTCTATGAAATCAAATCATTGTAGGGTAGTGG